>JAKRZM010000210.1:525544-741526 GCA_036379175.1 Heliconius cydno galanthus
TAAAACGATAATTTTATTATTTATTTTGTTTGAAAAAATAACTTTTTCATTTTTGGGAATTATTTTTTTTCCGAATTATATTAGGCTTTTATAGAGTAGTTAAAACTGTGGTTTCATTTAAAGTGGTGCTGACAATTCCATCCTGTATAACTCCGCGTTTTGCCTTGTTACCAGATGGAAGAAAACGAGAAACCACACCCTTCGCGTAGCTTACCCCATGTATATGCCACTGATCGTATTTAACGTTTGAGGAAAGACTAGAACACTAATGACAAACTGACTTAATAATCATAAATGCAATCAACAATTAATGACAACTAATACAAATTAAACACAGTATAGAAACCCAGACTTTAAATTTTAGTAGTATTCCTTAAACTTCATATTACGAATGTTAGATACATTGACATTTATCAAATGTTTCAAAGGAAACGAAAGAAAATAATCACACAACTTATCGAAAGTGGACTAAATTTTGGTCTTAAAAGACAGGTACAGTCAAATTTTATTTTCAGGCCATGTATTGGAGAGCCCTTCCACTTATCATTATGGGAGTGCTCAGTGTAGTGGGAGGAATCACTTCCCTCCTTTTGCCGGAGACTTTGAACGAACCGCTACCTCAGACATTGGGCGACGGAGAAATCTTTGGACGTGACTTCAAAATACTTAGTTGTGTTACTAGATGATTATATAAAAATTTGCTTGAACCTTTTTTGGTTTTTGGTTTTTGTATGAATGCCTTATACAAATGATTCAAATGATTTATTTTTATAATATAAAAATAATCGTATTAGAAACTAGAAACCTGCTCGTGGCTTCGCCCGCTTAAGCTTATTCTTATAGCCAATTATATAAAAACTTT
This sequence comes from Heliconius cydno galanthus, assembly GCA_036379175.1. NCBI lineage: Eukaryota > Metazoa > Arthropoda > Insecta > Lepidoptera > Nymphalidae > Heliconius > Heliconius cydno. The sequence goes on from JAKRZM010000210.1 coordinate 526,407, forward strand.
TCATCAATTTTATCCTGTATGTTATTCTAATGTGCTATACAACTGTAAAGTTATATCTAAACCTGTTCAGTAGTTTTTGCGTGAGGATGAATTTTGATCCATCCTCACACTTTCACTTTCACATTTATAATATTCGTATTTTTATGTATCTAGTTAAGCTACATTTGGATTGGAACTGGACATACAAAGTAAACTATACCAGTGATGAAAATAAAACAGAAGTTCAAATTGATTTTTAAAAACAGTCATCTATATTATCAGTTTGTGCATTTATTGTATTTTATGTAAAAATCAGGTTCTCTAATGTTAAGAGACCGTCGCGGCGCATTGGGCATCTGAGTAGCATCTGACTCTATACGCAACGGTTGTGGGTTCGATTCTTACACAGACAAAAAACGGCGTTGTGTTCCGCCACTGAGCACGTAATGTATGTGTTAACACTAAACGTCTCGAATTTACACAAAAAATGGAGATTGTCTCTTAACATTAGATTTCCTCTGTCATCCCACTTAGCATCCAATGCCTCAAGAACACGGCTGAAAGTGGGGAACAGAAGTGTTCTAATGAAGAATGGAGTGATTTAAGACTAGGTTCTCAGGTTACCTCTGCCTATCATGCTATGTGCAAGGTTACAACGTGAACCTAAAAAATATAGAGATAATTTCAAAGACTTTCCCTTAATAAGACCGAAGAAATAAAAATATTTTTACTATATAGATGTTAATTTAGCCCGTCAGTCAATGCAGTCAGTTATTTTTGCTTTATTTAAATGTTATATTAACATATAGGTATATTTTGTAATTTATGTTATTTTGTAAATAACCAAATTAGTTGTTATTTTTTAGTTATATATTATTATGTTTTTCTTAATGTAAATAGTAAATAAAGTATAATTGATATGAAATTTGTTTTTACTTTCAATAATATCTCTTTAAACTCTTTCTACGGCGGAACTTAACGTTGCCTTTAGTCTTGCCAAGCCAGGGAAATCAAAATATTTCATTCTCCTGAGTGAATTTGGATCTACCCTAAAACCTACGTGTTTTCAGCTAGTCTATTGAAATTTAAAACATCTATTGTGGAACTTCGAGAGACCAGACAAAATATTAAAAAAAAAATGATTCCTTAGCAAAGGTATGTAGATCAGCATGTGGGAAATTTTAAGCAACTTGGTGATCGATCATCAGTTCGGTGTTCTGTAATAATAATACTCGTAAAAAAGAAGGCTAGCCAAATTATATGAGACTAGCGACCCCCTTGCGGCTTCGCCCGCTTTTACTACTGGATTATTCATATAATGTATGTTTGCAAAGCACTTAATATAATGTGAAAATTAATTAAACCCTAATGCAACCCGCATTTTCGTAGTTTCAATAAGGATTTTCCAATTGTTTTACACAGCAAGGATTTTTTAGTAGGTACCGTAATTTTAAATCTGTGCTACTAATCTTTTCAAGTACTTATTAAAATATATTTAAATGACTATTTTTAGATAGTTAAATGACTATTTTTAAACGGAAGAAATTATAAACAAAAACCTACCTACTAATAACTACTACAAAAAATATGAAACCAAATATATCGCGCTGAAATAATACATTCAACTCCAATTATCCAATACGTGCAAACGCATCTAAATCTTCGTTGCTATAAAGGCAGGCGGGTTTTTTTTTTGAGCTTGTGGTTAATGCTGAAGAGGGTATTCTGTCCCTGATGAAAAGCAAGCACTACGTGGCTGCCTGTGAGGAAAATTAAATAGAATGCATCGGCCGGGAATCGAACCCGGGCCGCCCGCGTGGCAGGCGAGCATTCTACCACTGAACCACCGATGCGTGTAAGGCAGGCGGGCGCGGCGGACGCATGGCGAGTGGCGAGCCGTTTCGCAGCAAGGATTTTTTGATATTGTAACAACTTCTAAAGTACTTATTAAAATGAAAAACAGTAAAAGACAGTTTTGATCTACATTAAATGGCCAACGTAACTAATATACTTATTTATATGCTGAGAGTAAGGGATAAGTGAAACTTGAGTCGATACAGCTGATGTGTGAACGGCGTGATGTGTCAATAATTAAATGCGTTTTTCTCTAAAACTATTCGCAATTTCGAAATAGTTTAAAAAGCAAATTTTATCTTCGTTTAACGTAGAAATTTAATAAAGTATTTTAAAGGATAAGGATTAATACCATTATGGAAAAATATCCCTCACAATAAAAAATATATTGAAATTACTATTTTTAGACAGAAATATGATCACTACACGTTATTCTTAAAAGATACGAATATGCCATCGCGGACTTTTTTGTAGATCTTATTAAGAGGAACAATACTCCAGTACATTTTTTTCATGTAGTATTTACCATTAAAGCAGCGCATGCGCCAAAGTGTCTCAGCGGGTAGGACTTTATACACATTTATCGTATTTATGTTAATTTACATAAGAATGTACAAATAATAAACTATATATAAACCTTCCCTGAGAAATACTCGACCTAATGGTGAAAACCGCATCCAAATCCGTTGGGTGGTTTAGAAGAAGAAGAGTTAGAAACAACAGACAGACACGAAAAGCGACTTTGTTTTATAAGATATAGGATATGGAAAAAAGCTAAAAAATCGGTGTTCCGTATCTGTATTAATTTGACTAGTAATGATAACTTATTACTACTAAATTTTCCCTGTCCCCATAGGTTAGTACCTAGTAGTAGTGTCCAGTAGTTGTACGTGTGCGTTGTCAGTCTCTCAAAAATAGAAGAGTTTTATTTATAGATAGGTACCTAGTAGAGTCCCGCGGCGCATTATACAGAAATGTACCTATCTATAGTGCTGTTCAAAGTAATAAATCTGCATCCGTGGTGCAGCAGTAATCACATCTGTTTAACTCGCAAAAGGTCTTCGGTTTGATCCCAGGCGGACACATAACTACTTTTCCCAGCCCGATCGACGGTCGACATAGATTCGATTCCCTTAGAGGACCCCCTTGCCGCTGTCGACATCCTCTCGAGTAGCTGGTAGTAGTTGCACTTCCTCCAGGATCGACTACTCACTTCCCTATCTTGTAAATTCCAGTAGGGCTATCCAAATCGTAATCAAAATATTCTTTATGCGATTAGGCCATTACAAACAGGTTTGAATCCTCAAGTTACATAGAACCGTCAGTAGTATCAGTTCTATAGTGAGCAACCATCGGCTCGGAAGTCAGCTTCGCTGTAATATAGTCTAAAATAAAAAAAAATCTTTTAAGTATAATAGTTACTAATATAGTTTTTAAATAAAATATACTGTTCTTATAATTAAATTCCCGAGCATTCAGTTTCCGTGGTGTAGCGGTTATCACATCTGCCTAACACGCAGAAGGTCCCCGGTTCGATCCCGGGCGGAAACATATTTTTACAGAAGATTTCTATTTTTATAATATTTTTGTTAATTTGTAAATTAAGGTTTTTATTATTATTTGAAAAGAAAATAATATTTGCAAAAATTATATAAGTTGAGGCTTTGTATTTTGAACAAATTAGCCCAAAAATAGCCAGAAATGTGTTGTTACATTACACACTTTAAAAAGTGAAAAAAAAAGTATTGTTTCATTGATTTTAATTTGCTAATATTATTTTATTGTTTTAATCCACTGAATTGAACTATTGTTTTTATTTTTATATATCATAAAAAAAGAACCTTGTAAACGCCATCTAGTAAGCAAGAATAAAACTATTTAATTACAAAACAAAACTACATCTATTTTAGCTATTGGCTGATAGATGGCGGTGTTAGATTTTTCTTATTAAATACAAATAAATATAATGAAAAATATTAATTGTAATTTAACAAATATAATTTGTGAAAGAACCGTTTCATAAGAATAAAATTTAATATATATTTTTCCCAACTAAAGAATCATGTATATAATATGTTATAACATATTTTATATTTTCGTAAAATATTAATGGTAAATGTTTACCGTGATAAGCTAAGTACGTTTAATGCTTAACACGGAATGTCTCGGAAATTACAGTGCATGTGGAACGGAGTATCTTAGCATTAGGTTCCCTCTACCTACTCGCTATGTGGTGAACAATGATGGAGCTGCGAAATATTGAAATCCATCCCCGCGAGTTGATTCCCATTTGAGGAAATCAGCAGATTTATGAAATTATTCAATGTTTCATTCTCCAGCTACATAAAATATATATCGTCTCGCTCCGGTAACGAGGAGAAGCGCGCGTATCAACACGCAATGCCTCAAGAATTGGGCGGAAAGTGGGAAATGGAAGTATCTTATTGGGGAGCAGATTGTCTCAACACGAGGTTCCCAGGTTGCCTCTACCTACTCTACATAAAGTATAGTCGATAATAAATTAAATAACAGTAATGTATTATAGAAACATGACATAACTATGAGCAACAGCTCGTGAGAATTATTATGCTGTTCGTATGATTATTTATATTTATAAATATGTCGTTAAAAGAATCTATACTAAAATTAAAAGGCTTAAGAGTCTGCTTGAGCGCCCTAATCTAAGGAACAATTGATATTCTTCCTCTATTAAATGGGTTGAGTTCATTTTTGCGATAAAAGCTGTATACAGCTTTCATCTATATTATAGAGACATATTTCCATTCGACCTCGGGGGCAACGCCGCATGTAAAAGATAGTATGTCATATCTACCACTTTTTAATATACGTACAGGGTATTGGCGGAATAATAACTACCAAATTATGTCAGTAGACATAAGTGTTGTTTAATTTACAAATCTGTTGTTTTCTTAAGGAAATTAAAATATTTGACACCGTTGAGTTCCGACACTCAACCTCGAGCATTATTCCTCGAGAATTTGGTGGAAATTGGGGAACGAAGTGTCTGCCACTCTGAAAGACATTCAGTTACCGCCTGCCTATCGTCTTAATAACAGATCCCCAGGCTCCCTTTGCCTATCTTGCTAAATGTGTGATGCTGTATCACACATTTAGCAAGACAGGCAAGGCTAAAAAAAAAATATCTATTTCAATTTGAACTCACAACTGTTACATAAACATTTTAACTATTCCACCCTGAGCTTTACATACAATTTTTATATATATTTTTTATTTTTTTAAATTAAATTACAATATTTTTTTTTTTAAAAAGAATGCAAACCCATCATATATTATCTGCACCCACACGCACTCACCCTGTCCGTACGCACTTTTTTATACTTGTAAGCGTGTCCCTATGTTGCAATCACTATATAGGGCAGGCTCAGTAATAGAAAAATACAGGGACGAACTAATCATGAAAAACTATCTATTTATATATTGTAGTAGTGACGTGTTGTATTTAGTAATATAGGTGAGCTAGTGGTATGTCGTTATTTTTTTAGCTTTACGCTGTATCTCGTATATAACAGGGTTCCTAGAGGAAACTTATTGATAAGTAACTTCGTTCGCCAAGCAACGCACTTTTCGAAACATTGCGTATTGCGTTGCATTCTTAACTTCAGCTTTGCGTTTTTCCCACAAAGAAGGTTTCTGCTCTAGAAATAATCTACTATTAGGTATGTTTATTCGTTCTTCACTTTCCGTCCGATATTTGATCTATCGCTTGTTAGCATCGCATTCAATACTGCACATATAATATGAATAATGTATGTATATTAAAAATGACTTCATATAACAATAGTTCAGATAGTTTAGTATGTTTCAATAATTATGGTGCAGTGATTATCATTATCACGAATTATAAATTACAATTGTCATCAGATAATGAGATGCAGGACACGCAAAGGCAGGCAGGCGCAAAGCATTCGGAGGAATGTCAGGGTGTACATTATATTTTCCATTTTAAGCAATATAGAGTCATTGTTGCAACATATCAAAATCAATTCTAAACGATGGTTTTATACAAACGCTTACATTAAAAATATCATTCTTCGAACCTATAATCTGATCATCATAGAAAAATATCTTCAGGGGCTAGCAATAAGACTCTTCATTGGAAAATTTTCTAGACGTTACATGACATTGCAGAATCAGACCTCAACTCTGTTTTGCTTTTCACCAGAGCGAGAGACTTGAAATATAATTAAATTAATCATTCCGAGTAGAAATCTAAGCCACAACCGCCGCACTTACGTTCAGAAGCTGCACCGCTGCGCTACGACAGCCTCAACAACCCAATAACACAATAACTTAATAACATAATTTAATAACTAAACTAAAATAACTGTATAACTAAAATAACTTTATAATTCAATAAGAAGCCCTTTGAATACGCACCTGGTATCAAAGTTTAAAAGATTGTTTGCATCTCTTAGTATAGTTTCGGTTTTAGGTCACACACACGCACACATACACACACCGTGTACGTATACACACAACATTGTTAGTGTGTGGTGTATTGTGATAAGTTCATTTTAAATATACTTACTTCCGCACTTGATTTCGTTTCCTTTAACCGTTTTATTATATTTATAGATAGCTTAGTGGTAGACTCCTCCTCTACGATATTTGAGGGTACGATCTCATTCAGGGGGTGGTATTTTGCGTTCATAGGCAGTGCACCGCGATAGTGTCTTTAGGTTAGGTATACATAGGCATAAAAAACCTGGTGTTATGAAACATTATAAAAAAAAAAAAAAAACAGTTTAAATTTATTTATTAATTGAGACCAGTCATGGCGCAGGACCACAAGCGTGTGAAGCGTGTAAGCGTGATAGATTGTGTGTTCGATTCCCACTTGAGAAAATATAATATTTCGCCGTTCCGTCAATCAACACCCAACGCCTCCAGAATTTGGCGGAAAGGAAGGAAAGGTTTAGAACTGAATTGTCTTTATGGAACGGAGTGTCTTAACAGTAGGGTCCCAGGATTCCTCTGTCTTTCCTGCTATGTACGGGATTCAGCGTGAAGAATAAATATTGTATAAACAAATTAAATATATTTTTATTCATTATTTTAAAAATTACTTAAAATTTAACTTTAGAAAAGTTGCCACTATTAAGTGACAGAAAGAAAACGCGATGGTGGTGGATTCGATTCCGACTCATCATGAGTTCCACCACAAAACACAATATCTCTGAAATTGGGCAAAAGAGAGGGACGGAGTATTTAACGCTGGGTTCCTCTCTGCTGCTGCCCATTCTGCTATGTGGGGAAAAGGTGACATGCCCCAATTATTTAATATATTTTTAATTTGGTTTTGAATGATTCATTGTTTCTAGAGTAGGTAATAGTTCACATCTCCAAGGCCGTTCACAATAAGTGTCACAGGGCAGTGTTTTACTAGGATTGACCAATTTCATTTGTTTTGTACTAATCATTGTATTTTAATTAGTGTCTTATCTGACTGTAGATTTTTATATACTTATATGAGAAATAGCTATTTTAAGTAATTAAATATATATATAAAAAAAAGATTTATTTATCTGTATTTTGCGCCTTATAAACTTCATGCTACTTCCCCACGCAGCAGGGTACCAGAGGGAAGTGTAAAGAAAGTGTTAAAAATCTCTGTTTCCCATGCACCGTGCAGTTCTTGAATCATTGTAGGCTGAGTAGCGGAACTCATCGACGCGGTTTGAAAGCAAGGAAATTAATATAATCAAAGTGGTAATCGAACCCATAACCGTCAGATTTACATTCAGAAGCAGTGGAACATCACTGCGTCACGACGACGGCCCCAATACTTTAAATATCAAATTCAGTGAAATGAAGCTTCATAAATAAAACTATAACTACGTTTACATAATTATTTTAGTATATTTTTCATTTAGTATTTTGGTATTATGTGGATGATGACAACCCCTCCCACCACCTACCCTGCTATGTGCGGGATACAGCGTGAAGCAAAATTTATACACATATCGTATATAGAATAGATAGAGTAGGTAGTAGTAGGTAGGTATAGTTATTAAGTGTTGCTGTAGAATACCTCATCCCTACTACCGCGGCGTCGTGTGGGCAAGGCGTGACACACTTTCGCTTTGCCGGTACCAATTTGAATATGTTGTAGAAATTATAACATTTTTTAAATATATACTAAAATAATCTAATATTTAGCTTTTATAAAAGTGGGGCAGCTTCTCACTGTATCCCGTTTGAAGCAGGGTAGGTAGAGAGAACCTAGTGTTAAAACACTTTATTATTTTTTGGAGATATTACGTGTTTAGTGGCGGAATTCAACGCCACGTGTACAGTAAATAAATTACTCAAACTAAATTCAACATTTTTTTTTTACAAATATTAACAAATATGAGTATTCCTCGAGTAAAAATCGAACCCACGACCCTCCTGTGTTGGTACAGTTACTGCTTAAGGCAGAAAATCGTCTATTAGAATATTTTAATATCAGGCCATAAGTCCAGTAAAGATGTCAGTCCGGTAAGTCCGCGAAGGCAACACGAAAGTGAGAGTGTATTGCGTAACAAACGAACAGACTGACATGCAATTTGAGACTTTATTTATATGAAATTTAGAATTATATTAGTATTTTTATTTGGTTGGCTAGTTGATAGTATGGGAACTACGCGTAGGACTGGTCGGATGACTCGCTCGTGTGGGAGGAGTGAAGGCTTTTGAACATATCATTGTAGGTATTGTAATATGCAATTTTCAGATTTTAGCTCTTAAGTTGATTTACTCTAGTACTTAGTCCATACTTAGTCTCTAAGTTAAAGGTTCAAGGCATACATCTCGTTACAGTAATAAGCGGAGTGTCTCAGTATTAGTTTTCTTCTTACACTGGTTCTTCTCAGGTCTCTGGCATTACTTTAGTGAGCTGGTGGTAAATTATTTGATGTTCAACCAAGCGGCACCGGCTGGTGACAGACGTACAGATATACAACGGAATCTTAGTAATTGGGTCCCGATTTACCCCTTTGGGCTTGCAACCCTAAACACAAAGTTGGTATGTAACTTCTACCAGAGACCCGTCGCCGAACAGGAGCACAAGAATGGGGTTCGGTGCCCACTCGAGGAAGTGAAATATTTAATATTTATATGAAATATTCTCATATTTAATATTTATATAAATATTATATGAAATATTCTCATATTTAATATTTATATAAATATTATAAGTCCACTTAAAGTTATTATTATGTAATAGCCAAATTATACACAATCTTACCCTAAATTGTAACGCATCTGTTATTCTGATGTATAAGCTATATTAAAATAAAGTTTCATTAAAATCAGTTCAGTACTTTATGCGTAAAAGTGGAACAAACATTCACCCTAACAAACTTTCACATTTACAATATTAGTAGGATTGGTAAGTAGGATAACGCCAATCCTCCTCTATCATCACCCAGCATCCCCTATCTTGCTTAGGTATCTATACTAAGGCATAGATCTCGCAGGCCCGTACGTCGGTGACTGGGTTACCAGCGCTCGTGGGTTGCGTCACCGACCACTTTCTGCTGTCGCTCGCCTACTTACCCAGTGATTGAGACGTGCTGCTTGTGTGGAATGGTCGTTGGAATTTATATATTTTTATAATGTTTTTTTTTTAATTATTTTAGTATTTATTTAAATCCTTATAAAGATAATTCCCGTCTCCAATTTTTGCGCAATTTTCATCGCATTGATAGATTTGATGGGTGGTGAAACTCAACGCAGAGCTTTTGCCTTGGTGCCAGAGCCTTCGCTATTTTCATTTCTTCAAATGAAATTAGCGAAGGCTCTGGCACCAAGGCAAAAGCTCTGCAAAATTAATAAATAATAATTAGTTTCCTCAAGTGGTAATCGAACCCACACGCCTCGCGTTACAGTCACACTCCAGTGCCCATGCTCCAAGGCGGCCTCATGAGTGCAGTGCAGAGTTGCAGTGTCAATATAATCACATATCTATTACTGTCAGTGTATCCACCATCATAAAACAACTCTTCTAATTCATTAAATAGATGTTAGTTCTTTTTTTGCTCACACTGTATACTGCAGGTAACAGGGTAGGCAGAAGGAACCTAACATTAAGGCACGCTGTTCCCCAATTTCCAATAAATTCTTAAGGCATTGCATGTTGAGTGGCGGAATTGCTTGGCCTTGTTACTAGCGCCACGAAATGATTGCTCTGGTGTCGAGAAAAAGCGCGGCGTTGAGTTACACCACTCTACTAGCAGTACCTCGAAAATTCGGCGAAAATTGAGGAGCCGAGTATATTAACACAGTAAAGCTGAAAAAAATATGTACCTACTTAAAAATTTTATTCACAATACAAAAGTACCACCTAAATCAGATATTTAAAAAAATTAAGCCCTCAAAAGTAGTCATGGCAAAAAAAAATCATTTCCCCGTATTAGTGAACGCATCTCGGCGTTCAGTTCCGCCGCCACAAAACCGCGATAATTAAGCGTGCGGATAATTAAGCGTGAATGTTGTTGTTGTTTTTTAGACGATATCTGCATTGTCAAATAGTCAAACGAAAACAAAAGTAAATTCAACATGCCATTCCACTACAAATGAACTATGTTGCGCCGGCGCAGTTGCGTCACACCGTTCACCGCACCCCACTTTGTGCCACCTAATTGCAAACTCTTTAATTAAACTAATATTTTACAATTATTTTTATATTATTTTTCTTAAATAGAATTAATACATATTAATAAGTTACGTATATTATAAAAAAATCTTCTATGGCGATTAAAGGAAAATGAATGAATTTTGAAGACGTTTTAAAGTCCTACTACTTTTTCCTTTAGTTACTAGGTCCCAGATACATTCTGGGGTACCTGGTACTGGTAACTAGTTCTAAGACAATCCGTTTCGCTTAAGATACTTCAGTTTTCCACTTCTCGCTGAATTCTGGAGATATTGCGAGTGAAGTGGTAGAAGTCGATGACATGCTCTACCTCCAGAGTGAGGCAATAAATTAAATCAGCTTCAAACTGTATCCCGTACACAGCAGGATAGACAGAGGGAACCTAGTGTTAAAACACTACCGCTGGGGCACAAGCGTGTGACTTGAAATGCGACGATTGTGGGTTCGATTCCTACTTGCGTGAATGAAATCTATATATATAAAATCGAAAGGTCACTCACTCATCACGAAATCTCAGAAACTACATGTGCTAGAAATCTCAAATTTTGGATAGGAGTTATTTATAGGACGTAGGTGCTCGCTAAGACGGGAATATGCAATATTCGACTTCTAAGGGGTTGTTTTTGGGGTCGAAAGTTTGTATGATACTTCGTTACTACAAATGCTAGGAGTCTCAAATTTTAGCGACATCGTAGCCATGGAGACAGAAATTAATAATAACATAGTTCACGCGAGTGAAACCGCGAGCGGGCCGCTAGTATTTAATATATCCATTTCTTCGCTCTGGTAACAAGACACAGGAAATAAACAAACTCGAGTAGAAATCGAACCCACAATGAACGCCACGACTGGCCTCAAATATATATGTATATGATGAACATAATTACTACATAAAATAAATATTAAAGAACACGTGTTACGACCCAATACTTTTAAATGCTATAATATTTTCTTTGATCAGCGTTATACGATATTTTATGTACGTAAGCGTTTTTTTCATATTTTACTCATTTTTTGTACCTATAACTTGTGGATTGTTTAATTGTTGTTACATTTTATTATTAGTTTTTATTTTATTCTATACAATAAAAATATCCTTCGTTCTGGAAACTAGGCAAAAGTTTAGTTCCGCTACTCAACACGCATTGCCTCCAGTATTCGACGGAAAGTGGGGAACGAAAGTGTACTAATGGGAACAGAGTGTCTTAACACTAGGTTCACAATTTCCATCTGCCTACCTACCTGTTATGTGCGAGATATAGCGTGAAGCTGTATAAAGTGATGAACAGCAGCCTTAACACTAGATTGTCTTTTGTTAGAAGTGTGTTTCGTGGGAGCTAGCGTGATGCTGAAAAATAAACTACCTTTTCGTATTTCTATATCCTTGATAAGTATCTGAGGTATTAACAAGTGTGCTACTGTAAATGTGATAGTTGTGGGTTCTATTCCTACTCGGGGGAATAAAATATTTAATATTTCCATTTCCTCGCTCTGGTAACAGCGCAAAGCGCGGCATGGAGTTCCACCACTCAACACACAATGTCTCGAAAATTCGAAGGAAAGTGGGGAACAGAAGTGCATTGCATATAATATGTTTTTATTTATAATTTTTTCATGTGTTCATTGTATTTTTTTATTTGTGTACAATAGAGTATTAAAGAAATATTATTCTTTTCTATTTACATAATTTATTACGTAAAATTACAAAATCTCAGCACCACGATAGTCCACGTAGTGCCGTGCTGCATCTCGATTAAAGCAATCAATTTATCGATATTGCGATAGCTCCGTGATGATATGCATCGAGATATCGATGATAGCTTATCGATTCTGTTTATACCTCTGCTAGGAGTTTGTTTTAATGTTTTTTTTTGTTATTAAAAGATATTTATTTTATATTTATATTTAATTTTAACCTTAAAGATAAACTACATATATATGTATGTAGCTTTTAAGTTTAGTATTTTATTAGTGAGTAAAAGATAATTTTATTAACATTGTAAGAATATATTCAACTATATTGTCATTGTGGCTTGTGCCACGAGCACGATTTTGGAAAAAAATGAGGATTTTAATAATTAATGATATTACTGTCTAGAGAGGATACATACTGATTATTACTTAAGAATTACTAAGTTTTTTATAAGTTACTATTATTAATAATTAATTTACCTTAATTTATAAAATTACGTTCCACTCAATTAAATTATATAATATAAATAAACAATTTATTTTTATATCAAAATCAATCATAGTGCAATAATAATTTTGTCTATTTTGCTGATTTTCGTGTGACATACAACTTTAAAAAAATAATATTAGAAGCAAATTTATGATTTATTTTTTAAAATAAAAAAAAGAAATACCAACATTAAATAAATATACATAAAATATCCACAACTTATGCACGTAGTACATATTTTATAATAAGTACTGACCCAAATAATTAAGAAAAACCGTCCACACCAGGACCCGCTATGCCATTACAAAGTATAAAAATAGACAATAATAAAAACAACGCCATTGTACGCGAGCCTTTAAACTTTTACTTGCGAACTTTCAGCTTCAGCTTCCTTCCGGTGCTGTGTGCGCGCGCGCTCCGCCAGTCAGCGCCCGACCGCCCGAGCGAGCACACGTGCCGACGCGTGAGTGCCGTGCATGTGTTCTAGTGAACCCTTAGTGCTCTGAAGTGGAGACGCGCAGTGCGACCGCTGGGCCAACGGGCCCTGGCGGCATGGAATCCCCTCAGATGTATGACGCTACTGGAGCTCCGCCTCCGCCTCCACAACCTGACCTGAAGAAAAATGGAGAAGATAAACGGACACCCTTCCCACCCCCGGATCTTGATGAGCTCAATGGACAGGAAATCAGCTTGGATCTGCAACACCTCATCGAGGACCAGTTCCGGGGGGAGGAGACGATGGCTTTGTTCCAGGAAATTTTACCTGGAGCAAGATCGCCCCAGCAGAGACCATTCCCCAGGACTACCCTCGCGTATATGCCGCAACCTGTACATTCAGGGGCATCATACGCTGCTCCTGTACCAGCTAACTCTCACGAACAAGCGCCTCCTATAAAGGAGGAGCCGCCAGAACCTCATGATTTCCGGCGTGCGGTGACATGTGCTCAATACACTGGCCAATACAATCCCCAGCCACCTGTTGGTGTTAGTGGACCTTACGGGGGTGGATTTACCCCTCTTCCTCCTCTAGGAGCACCTCTGCTACCCCCGTTGTTGAAACATAAACAACCGCCATCAAGACGGTCCTCTGGCAAAATGATAGACAAAGGTACGGACGAGTACAGGCGAAGGAGGGAACGCAATAACATAGCTGTCCGAAAATCTCGCGAAAAGGCCAAAGTTCGTTCCCGGGAGGTGGAAGAAAAGGTAAAATCGTTGTTGCGTGAAAAGGAAGCCTTGTTAAAGAGGCTAGAGGCGGTCACAGGAGAGCTCAGTCTGCACAAACAGATGTATGTACATCTAATAAATCTGAATCATCCAGAAATAACGGAGTTGTGTAGATCCATGTTACAGCTTGGTGCGCCACACTCGTCTGATCATACGCTTTGACCATAGGTAAGTGTTGTACACTATATTTTTTTTTAAATATTCAATAGTTTTAGAAAATAAATGAATATATTCCTTACAAAAATAAATAAATATGTTTTGAAAAATAATGGATTATAAAAATTTTATAGCTGGATTTAAATACATTTTTCTTCATCATCTTTGAACTTACTTAAAATTGAGTTTTTAACTACTTCTTATAATATATTCTAATTCTCATACTATAAACTCTAGTATACATTATATACTACAATGTAACTTACTACAATAAGATTTACATTTTATTCAATTAAATGTAAATAGAAATTAAAACGAATTAGTCACGATCCGGTAAATGGGCTAATTCTAATTTATGTTGATTTTTGATGTTTTGTTGGTTGTGTGTGTGCGTTGTTTTTTTAAATAACTATACGGATATGCATTATAGTATATATGTCGGTCTGTAGCTTCACGCTCTATCCCGCAGATAGCTGAATAAACAGATGGAGCCTATGAATCTATTATAGAGTCACTTCGTTTCCATTAAGCCACTACCGTTCTTAACTTTCCCCGAATTCTGAAGGCATTGCGTGTTGAGTGGCGAAACTCAACGTCGAATTTTGCCTCCTTTAATAGTATATCGTTTAACAAAAAATATACATATTTATGTTGTATCTCGCATATAGCAGAATACATATAATGAAACTAGTGTTAAGACACTTCGTTTCACACTGTCCGCCATATTTTCGAGACATTGAGTGACGAGTCGTGGAACTCAACGCCGCGCTATAGTTGAACTGTAACAAATAATCCACTTGAAGTACCAAATGCATATTAAAATTTACACAGGTTTAACAACTTTGCTGCATGATTATTTAAAGTCATTAATAAAATCAATTAATTTGCACAGACTAATGTACGGTTCTTGAAAATTACTATAATTATTCCGGTATAGTAATTTAGGCGGTGATTTTTCATGATTTTCTTAGAAAGGACTCTTTGCTTAATGAATGTGTAATGATATCGCTGACCGATTACAAAGTAAAAATTGACTTTGTCTCTATATAGAGAGGTAATTGTTCTATGTGTCATCAGGATGTCCGGTAAATATTGATCCGATAAAGATGTATAAATGTAAAGAAATATATACATATTAACATAATATACAAAAAAAAATCTTATTCCCACTGCTGGGCAAATTATTAAGGGACGTAATACTGGATAAACGAATCGGTCAACTCACTTCCGGTTTGAGATATCGTGGGAATTTAAAAAAAAACAACATTCATGCACATGATCTAGACAATAAGAACAAGAAAATAAAAAAAATTGATATATGAGAATAAAATAGATTTTGAAGTTAGATATCATTTAATTTTAGTTATCATTAATTTATCCGTAATTAGGCTAACGTTGAATCACTCTATATCTTAAGAAAATTATAGGGGCGGTAGTTCAAAAATTGATTGATACTCTGTTATCGTGACGGATGTGGGTTCGATTCCCAATTCATTAATCTTTCTATTTAAAAAAAAAATGTTATTTTAAATGTAAACATAGCTTTTTCAATCACTATTGTATAATTACACTATAATTAAATTATACAGCGCTAGTTAAATTAGATACTTATCATTTTACTATTATACACACTTTGTTTTTTTTTCACTATCTTTTGTTATACATTTTCTATCCACGTGTTGTAATCACGTGGTTTGTTTGTTTAACTTTATACGAGTATATTAGTCAGCTCTTAGTAACTGTTGAGTTTAGTTTTTACGATAACTGTAAATTATAATAAGATCAACGAAAAATTATTTATTTATAAACAAATCTTTCATTTTGTAATTTTAAATATAATCATCACCCTGAATGGGAATCGAATCCACAACGATTTTGATTACTAAGTATCAATCACTTTTTAAGCAACCGCCTTTAAATAGGCTATTGACGAAACACCTAAGAAAACAGAAATATATGTGACTTTCCATTTTACTTCTTAAGTTTCAATTATAATTATTACGAAATTAATTTTAGTGACCTATTTCTCCACTTTCCTCTAGTATGTATATTTTTTCTCATATCTCTATATAGAGTCCGTATTCAACTTTTCATACTTGTTTCTTCACGCCACTTTACTTTCACCTCTAACAAACTTCCTGAATAAACATCCTTAGTTTTTTACGTCCTAAATTTACAGTAAAATTATGTGAGAACAAACAGACAAATATATATAATATGCATATTACATTTTTCACTATTGTATGCAAAATATACATTTTGCAGTGTAAGCTCAAATAATAGGTTATAAAGAATGGTGGACATTCTTTCGTCTTTATTTTGAACAAATTTACAGATATAACTTGTCCGATAGGTGGAACTCAATTTCGCTTCGCTTCGCTTAAAAACCATAAAAATAGTAGTATAGTATTCAGAGATTTGAACCGTAAGCTATTCTTCATATATACAAGTTGCGCTTGTGTCAAACTCTATTCTCTATTGAAAGAATTCGAGACATTACATATTTATAGGCGGAGTTCAACACCGCACTTAACAAAATAAAGAAAATTTCCCAGATGAAATCGAACCTATACCCATCAATGCGCCACTATTATATGATAAAGCTCTTAAAAGCATATATTATGAAAGGAAGTAAAGTACTTCCACACTCTCATCTTGACCTTATATTCCCATACAAAATTGAACCAATTATGTTAACACCCTTTAATAGAACGCATCTATTGTAGCTATGTTTTATTTTCAGCCTTATTCAATATGACATAGAGTTTAAAGTTAAGTACCTTTCAACATATTATCAATTTATATTAGACTATTTGGTACTGAAGCTTCTAAAATGATGGGTTGCACTTGCTAAGTTTTGATAACTTTTGATAATTTTGTGTTTTTTTAGCTTATAGCAGAATAGGCAGCGGTAACATAGCGTTAAGACACTCCGTTACCTTTTTTCCGCCCCTTATTCAAGATATCGTATGTTGAGAGACGGAACCCAACGCCACGCTTTGTCATTTTTCCAAGAGTGAGATGATGAATATAATTGATTCCACAGAATCCACTTGGAGTCACTTCCATCTCTTGATTCCCAAATTGAACCAACAACCCTCACATTTACAGCCAGATACTGTGCCACGGTATCTCAAGGATTGGGCTATACGTGTGAGTGTATTAACACTAGGTTCCCTCTGCCTACCCTACTCAATGAAGGTTTATAATAATATTCATAAAATCGTATTTTTCATTTACAAAAAAATCGTTTATGATTTTATGGTACATCTGAATGTAAACGGATTTTTTTACAAATTTCTTGCAATTAAAAAGGAAAATTTAATAAAAAAAGTCACAACTCCATCGATTACTCAAATATCAACCTAAAATACTTACAAATAAAGTATAAATTATGAAAGCACAATACTAGCGTGCAACAGGTCACGTTTACTATTTAATGTAGAGAGCATTTGTTTTCATCTGACTCGAAATACTTTAGCGTTCTGTTTACTATGTTTGATTGTCCTTCTGTTACATGATAATGCTTGAATTAGTCTACTTTTCTATTTTTGTATATATACTTTTTATTTTTGATGAATTCATCGTGTTTTAATATAGAAGTAGAACTGTTTGACTGATCGTGATACCTAGTTGTGAGTTCGATTAATAACATTTTTTTATTTAGTCATGTTTAGTACCAGTCGAGCCGAATGAGGCTATTCAACATACAATGCCTCCAGAATTCCGCAGAATGTTAGTAATGGAAGTGCCTTAAAGGGACTGGAGTGTCAACACTTGGTTCCCAGGTTCCCTCTGTCTACCGCCCTATGTGCAGGATACAGCGTGAAGCTAGAACAAAAATATATAATACAAAATCTCTACTTCATATAACGATTTTGCTAAATTTAACATACAAAATTGTAAAGGAAGTGGATATTTTAGCAAGGCTATGCTATGATATGACCTTTACACTCTTAGATAAGGGCTCTATGATTGATAATATAACAATTAATAACACTATGTTTACATTGTTCTATGAAAAAGACCATTTCTTTTAGTTTTCTGTATTAGAAAGTAAGTGACGCATCTCTCCATTTTGATGGAGTATTGGTTACATTACGCATGAGAACGCATTTTAGAAAAGCCACTGTGTCATGACAGCTTGTTTTTTTTTAATAACTAGAAAGAAGAGTTAAGACACTCCGTCTTCAGCTCTTAAACACTAAGATTATATAAAGAAAATCTACTTTTTTCGTAAACTAATACCACAAATACGGACCTACGCCAATATTTAAAGAAGAAAAAAATAAACGCGTACAGAATCGAGAACGTATTTAAATTTGGTTCTGCAAAACGTGCTTCATAACTTTCATTTTCGCTATACGATTTACAATCTAAATTGGACTTATTGCTATTGGTTTAAGGTTCATTTTGAGCCGGGCGGTGTCGAAATTTCGCTTCATGTCCTAGTTACAGCCTTTCGATTCAATAGTCTAAACTATTCAACTTTTGCTTACGGAACAATAATGTTAGGCTTTTTATAGAGTATACAAGCTTATTCCTGCGGCTTCGCCGGCGCGGCCCAATGAAAATTACTGAGAGTTGTGTACGACATGTCATACAAAGTTCTTAGTGTCCGAACTAACTATGACAACAGGTACAGTGGGTACCTCCTTTATTTTTATATACGACGTCGAGGAACATTTGACACCTAACTAGGCCTAAATTGACGTGGCATTAGAAGGTTTAAATCTGGATGTGTGGAGTGGCTCAGAGTTTAACTGTAAATGTGATGGTTGTAGGTTCGATTTCCACTAGAGGAAATGATATATTTTCATTACTTGGCTGAACTTAACGCCATGCTTCATCTAACAAAGTTGTAATCATTATAAAATATACTATACTCGTATATAATTTACACTTCATTCTATTTATATATACAGTAATTATTTAAATTTCCATCATGTTATCTAAAATATGCGTGCTCCCTAGCGAAGAAAGTTCCAAATATATGGGAACAAAAACAAGAATTACTACTTTAGTAGAAATTTAAATAAGCTTTAAACGTTATAAAATTGAATCAGTTTCTTCTAGAGACTACAGCTTGATATTATTAACAAGATAACGTTTTATCAATATGTATGGAAGGCACTCTTGCATAATCGTGTTGAATTTTTAAATATGTTTTTTTAGCTTCATGCTGTATCCCGCTCATAGCAAGATAGGCAGAGGGAACCTGGGAACCTAGTGTCGGCAGAGTGAAATTTAAGACATTCTGTTTCCCAGGTGCCGATCAATTTTATCATAGAGAATCGAATCAACCCTAGTGTTTACCAGTGCCATTGCACCACGACGGCATTTTTTTTCTACTCTCTATAATATCGATATAACATATTATAATTAATGAATATTATTTCTATGACATTACTTAGTGGGTACAAGCCCACATTTTAATAATATTTGGAATCAAAGTCAAAATTAACAACTACGCTAGGGTTACTCAATCGTAAGCTAAATATATAATGAATAGCTTTTATACAAACAAGTAGTACTAAAAGAAGTAGCTTCATGCTTGTTTCCGTGTTATGGGGAACCCAGAGGGAACCTAATTGTAAAACACTTCGTTCCATGCGCACCGCCCTACTTTTGAGACATTGCGTGTTGAATGACGGAACGCTGCGCTATGTCTAACTTCTACTATTCTAATCTTCTTACATTTCCAAGCTTCTAAACGTAGGTATATATTAGGTAGGTATTTCGTTATATATTCGTGTCTAAAAGTATAGTAACTGATAGACAAAACACAACCGAACCGCGTGCCAGCTTAAATTTGGTATATAAGTTTCTTGGAGAATCTGAGGAAGTACCAGCCCAGAGGCCAACGCGAAAGAGAAATAAGCAAGTAATGCTTAGGCGGAACGGACTCCTTTTAAATAATAGTATAATAATAATAGGCTTACATTTCCACTTACAAGGAGTTTTGTATTTTGTAATTACTTCCCTCCGAAACCAGTTCATTTCATTGCCTTCATCCGACACCAGTGCTTTCATCCGATTATTTATTGGTGGAAGTACAAGTATGCAGCTTACTCTTGCGAGTTCAACATAGTCCGTAATGGGTCCGCTACGCTCGGGGTGGAAACCGGGCTTTATCGGACCGGACCGGGCTTAATATTCCGGACTTCCTGATACAAAAGAAGATGATTTTAAATAACGAAGATTTTATATTTTATAGCACTTTGTTTTCACAAATATGCGGGCTAAAATTAATATTAATTAAAAATTACAGTCGTGGCGCAGTGGAACGGCATGTATAAGCGCGACGGTCATGGGTTCTTAATTTGGAGAATAGATAATTTAATATTTTCACATCTGCGCTCTGGTAACGAGACAAAATGCGGCGATGAGTTTCGCCTTTTTACACGTAATGTTTCGATTATTAGTCTTACCACTAGGTTCATGTCTTAGCACTAGATTCCCTATACCTGTTTTGCTATATACGGGACACAGTATGAAGAAATACTACATATAAATAAAACTGGAATTTGAACCTGGATACGTCACGTTCGGTCATCCTATTGCTTCTATTAACAAGTTAACGCCACAAGGACCAACCAGTTCAGTGATGATTCAGAACGTGGGTGTGTACTTTCACTTTTTTTTCCTTTATACGCCTTTTGTGTTTTTGGATGGTATTATACGAGAGGTAAATGTGGTAATTTACTAAATTTATATCCATTTTTTCCTTTTTTTGTATTTTAATAAAAAAGTCATGATGAAAATTCGCGATTAAAAAACTATGTCACAAATGGCAGAAATGAGATAAATTTGACCTAAAGCAAGATTGCAGCATACATTTTGATTTAGACCTTTTAATATAGAAGGGAATAATTGAAATAAACTGCAGCGTTAAGTTCCGACTCAAGGCGCAGTTTAAGTTAGTGGATAAGAAAAATAATCATATAAATAATACTTATAATCATACCATAAAAATACTATAATAATTATTATTTTCAACACAAATAATTACAAACACAAACAATTTTCCATAAAAAAAATTAGCACAAGAGCCACGATAAGAGTTTTGATTATAGTAAATAGAATAGTTTTATAAATAGTTAAGCATTGATTATCAATGTGTTGAAACATCGCAGGTACTGCGCCAGACGACGTTTCGTAACAACTATGTGTGTCAAACGAACGCCTCACGGTAAGGAGTCACGTTGTATTGTTTTATATGTAGTTTGTGATATAGTAAAAATGTAGTATTGCGGTTACTTAGGTAGTATAGGTGACTAGGGTTCGATTGTAGCTCCTAGGAAGGATTGTATTTAAATTATTTTCTTTTTTTTTT
Source organism: Heliconius cydno galanthus (assembly GCA_036379175.1). Lineage (NCBI taxonomy): Eukaryota > Metazoa > Arthropoda > Insecta > Lepidoptera > Nymphalidae > Heliconius > Heliconius cydno. Next base: position 547,821 of record JAKRZM010000210.1, read on the forward strand.
CCGTTGAATTATTTTATTAAATGTCGCGCAATATACAACAACTTTTCTACCTTCTGCTGCTACCATGAAACGGAAAAAAAACAACTTATTTTTTCATATGGTTTCTATAAAAGGATGCGAGAAGAATAATATTTTAAGAGTTGAAAAAAAAATTGATATTTTTTTCCTGTTACAATAGCCAACTTTGAAAATCAACTGAGCTAGACGTCATTTATATTATGTTAAATATATTTTGCTCTTAAGTAATTAAATAGTACTATTGTAATTATAAAAAATGTTTTATTTTTTATAAAACCAAATATAAATACCCTAAAATTTATATAGTTTTTTATAATTATGTTTTTTTTAGATATATTTACATTATTGGTATATGTACTTCATACATAGCTGACGAAATGTGACCATTAAGAAAAAATAAAAAAAATTACATGATAACCTTTCGGGAGAAGGTATTTTCTAAAACTGTTGGAACAAACTGACTTAAAAAAAATATAAAAATACAACTCAAAAAAATATAATAATTATAAAAAAATATATTATTACCAAAAAAACATTGGCTCCCTACAGCATAACGCGACAGGACCGTTGGAAAGTTTGGCGGTCGCGGGGAAATCGCAAGAGAAACCGTGTTGCGTAATATTATATATGTGCCCTTCTTTTCTCTCGTCCTAGTTTCATTATGTGAATCCTCTAAAAACCGTAATCAACCGGTTTTGTGACCTATTTTTTTATAAAAAAAAACAAAAAATAACCGATTGAATAGAGAATAAGAAACACCGTTAATGAGAAATAAAAAAAAAACTTAAAAGAATTTAACTAGCTTAGTCTATCATATTATACTTACTCAAAATCCATACTATAATTAAGTAAATAATTTTAATACTAACCTAAGCCGCTCTCATTTTTTATGTAAACTTCTTTTATTTCCGTCTGAATTGGAGACATTGGAGACCTGGTGAGTTATGGAACTTCACGCTGCCGCGCGAACAAACCTGGTTATAATTTTATATGTGAATATTTCTGCTATGGAAATGAACCTACTAACTCCGTTCTAATTTAGAAGTACTTTCCATACTTATTATGTATTATATCACTGATTATATTACATAATTATTTATGCATAATAATTTAATTACGCTTGAATTATTCTGATAGCGTGACAGGAAGATGTGATATTTTTATTTTGAGTTGTGTTATCTTAAATGCCTAAATTTGATAGTTGGTGCCGGTTCGATTTTGGGATAAAGATTTTCTATACTAATTAAATATTTATTGATCTATTTACCACTTTTTTGCACAATTATGTATAATTTAAGTAAAAAGTACTAAGTTGAGGTTGTCGCGCCGCAGTGCGACTGTTAACGCGAAGGTTGTAGGTTTAATTCCCGGGGGAAAGAAATATATTTTTTTCCTTGCTCTGGTAATAAGGCAAAACGGAGAGTGGGGAACGGAATTGTATTTTTTCCCTAGCTTCACACATATTCCTCATAAAACCAAATAGGCAGAGGAAACCTAATGTTAAGACACTCCGTTCCCCGTTTTCCGGTCACTTTCGAGACATTGCGTGACGAGTGGCAGGCGCCCTCAGTGGGAATCGAACCTCGCCACTACGTCATCAAAACATTTCTTCATTACCCACTTTAATTCCGTAACGTGATTTACCTCGACGGTGACAACGTGATGTTTGAAATTGAACGGTTTCCACTCCAATTGTTAGTACGAAGCTTTATAAATTATAATTTAAACTTTCAAACGACATTTTGAAATTTATAACGAAATTTGCCGAAATTTGTGATTTTTCCAGTGAAATTGTTGCTGCTAAGGTATATTTTTAATTGAGTAAATAGAAAATGTTATTTTTATATTTAAAAACAATTGTTTGTAGATTCAAAGTTCAACTAGGTAGCTAACCCACAGAGAGAAACACTGCTATATAATTATAGCATGCAAGATCTTCAAACTATATGGAAACTGAAAGATATGTGTATGTATGTACGGATATACTGTTGCTGATAAACAGATAAAGCACGGCGTTCAGTTCCGCCACTTAACACGCAATGACTCGAAAATTTGACTCGAAAAGTTACGAAAGAAGTGTCGGGATTCAACGTGAAGATAAAAAAAATATAATAATTTCATGAAAGTATCAGTTGTCTTAACTGTTGTTCACCTGTCCGGGAATACGTCTCGATAATATCAATATTTGTTTTATGATAACACGTGTATGTATGTCACTTATCAATGAGTGCCCTAAATACTATTGGTACTAGTTTTTACTATGACAGTTATTTTTAACTAATAGTAAGCTATAGCAGTTATTTTTAACTAGAATTCATTTTGTATAGATACTATTTTTAAAACTGTTTTTTTTTGGGATTCCGTAGCTACTCAAAGTTTAAAACGGAACAGATTACTGCCCGTCTGTCTGTCCATCTGTTACTAGAAATGACAGACAGTTGAAATTTTCATAGATAATGTATTTCTATTGCCGCTATAACAACCAATAGTAAAAACAGAATTTAATAAAAATATTTAAAGGACTCCCAAACAATAAAGGTGATTCTTTGCAATTTTTTATACATAATGGTACGGAACCCAACGTGTGCGAGTCCGACTCCAAACGCCGCTACTTGCCCTACCGGAGCAGAAAAGTACAAATTAATCATTCTACTGAGTGGGTATCGAACCAACTACCGTCCCACTTCGCCTGCGTTTTTTATTTTTTATAATGCTAATTAGGTGGGAAGTGAAGAACGGAACGTCTTAACACTAGGCTACCACACCTTATCCTGCTATTTGCGGGATACAGCGTGAAGCTAAAGAAAAACATATATAATATATAATTTAAATCATCACGTGCGTCCATACCAACGTCTATGTATAGAATGACAAACGCTTTGCACTTTCACTGCACAGAGCGCTATAGAGTATAGTATACGGTTAACCCACATTCAAGTTATATCACATTCGTAATGTGCATTCGTTATAATGTTTATTTTTATATAGATGCATATACTTTTTTAACGTAATCACGAACCTGGGAACCTAGTGTTAAGAAACTCCTTTCTCATTAAGGCGCTACCGTCCCCCATTTTTTGCCGAATTCTGGAATTTCGGGAACTCATCGCGGTGGCTTGCCTCTATCAGAGCGACAAATTGGAAATATTAAATATTTTATTTCCTCGAATGAAAATCGAATCCACAACCTGTTGCGTTTGCAGTCGTATGCTTGTGCGTCTGCGCCGCGACTGGCCTGGCGCTTAAAAGTAACTTTAATTTTAGCTTCACGCGTTATCCCGCATATAGCGGGGAAGGAGTGTTTTAACACTAGGTTCCCAATATTAAAACACTCCATTCACCATTTGTCTTATTACTAGCATGAAAATAATTTATTCCCCATATGGAAATTGAACCCACAAGAGGCAGCCTGCAGGCAGATGTTGTGCCATACCGCCACGATGGAATTTCTAGCCGCTATATCCGTATAACGAAATGTCTATATACACTCATAAATTGCATATTTTATTAATTTATTGCTTAATGGATCAATAAACTAGATTTAAAAGTAAGGGATGTCGATTGGAATCTAGCGTTTGATATTTTTAATTTTCTTTAATTAAATCCGAATTGATTTATTTTTTGAAAATAATGTTTGGTGGATTAAAGTTGAATAATTATAATATTCTGCTCTACACTGTATAATTTCATTTATTTTTTTCTTTATTGTCACGTTGATAAACACTATTTTTAATTATATATTAATTATATATTTTTTTCTATAATATTGTATTATTATAAACATTAATAGATGAATCAAGTAAGGTCGTCGTGACACAAGGCCATAAGTGTGTGATTGTAACGCTACATTTGTGGGTTCGATCTCCACTCGAGGAAATGAATTATTATTTATTATTTTTATTATTTCTTCGCTCTGGCATCAAGGCAAAAGCCCGGCGTTGAGTTCCGCTACTCAACACATAATGCCTCGAAAAGTTTGGCGGAAAATGGGGGACGGAGTGTTTTAACAATAGGTTCCTACACCCTCTGCCTACCCGTTATACATGAAATACAGTGTGAAGGTATATAAATCAATACAAAATTTTCATATAAACAGTGCATTGAACTGATCCGAAATTTAAATACATAAAAGGTCGAATACAAAAAATTGAAACAAAAGCTGTTATATAATAAAAATAAATAATAGAATAAAACACGGCGTGGCCCATACGAAAGACACGAAAGTGGAAAACGAAATATCTTGACACTACGTTCTTACTGGCTGTTTATTAAAAAAACATATAAATATAGAAAAAAAAACATATAATCTTCTGATTAATAAATAATTAACTATCATATATTTGTTTATAGCATAATTTATAACAAAAAAATAACGTATAACATTTTTCTAATAAAACAATGAGATGATAACCCCAAGTTATTATATATAATAGTTATCAATGTATGCGTTTATAGTGCATAGAAGAGTGCAATGCCCATCCCGACTTTCGGGAGTTCATTGACTCCACTGTGATTTTTTTATGACGGTGGCATCTAACAAACTGCTTTTAGAGTCGTCTCCGTTATAAAATACTATAGAATAGTATAGAATAAAGTGGGACAGTGTAGGATTGATTGTTTAAATATATCTAGAGAACAAATTTTAGTAGGATCTAGTTGTAATCTTAAAACTTTAATAAGTTTTAATTAATGAAAATAAAAAAGCAAACTAATTTATATATACTATAAAGGTCTGTCTAGAATATAGTAATTATATATACAGTATGTTTTTACTTTACTTTGCAATCAGTTAAATACAAAAGAAAATGTTTATTAAAAGTACCTACAAAAGTGAAAATATTTTTTATTAATAATACAAAATAACATTTTTAGATGAAATTCGAAAGTTTATATTTGATGTGAACTTGCAACTTCCGCACGTCGTGACAACTGTGTCACTGTGGCAGAAATATGCTAAAAATATCCTTTGTCTATTTTAAATTATTGCTCTTGAGGCCTAGAGGCAGTGGTACAGCGTTTGATTGTAAACGCAACGCGATGGTAATGGGTTCGAGCCTCACTCAATGGATTTAATATTCATGAATTATTTTCAATTTCACTAGCGAACCAAAGCTAAGATTCGCCACTCATCACCCAGATATCTCGAAATTTCGCCAGAAAGTACGGAACGGAGTGTTTTAACACTACATTATCTTTACCTTTGCGGGAAAAGGAGTAAAATTGTTTTTTGTCAATTGCGTATTGTGTTATTAATAAGTTATTGTGTTTAATATGTTATTGTCAATTTTCACACAAATCAATTGATTCTCAGTTAACTGGTTTTTTTACTTCCGAACGAAAGCGGAAAGCTTTAGAATATAAGCTTCATTCAAAATTTCAAATAATATTATTTATATGCCACATTTAAAAAGTTATCAATTAATAAATATAATTTTAAGTAATTACAATATTATATTTTATTAATATTAGCTGAAATAAATTAACAATTTGGGGTAAAAACGAATCTATCTGAACGTTGCGACACACATTGCCCCACCGTAGTATAACTCGGTAACTGCCATTTCGCACGTCCCACTTTCTAATAACATTCAACTTCAAAACTAAAAAAAATGAAATAAAGAGTGACGCAACACTTTGTAGGACATTAGGTCTGTGGGACTGTTATGTAAGACAATTTGGTATTACGTAACTGTGAAAGTCGGTCGCCAAGCTTCCGCGATTATATAACGCGTCTTAACCGTACTGACACAGATTTTAGTTAAAATATTTCGATACAACCAATTTTGTGCTACTTTTTACCTAATATTGAATTAATGGTTTTTTGGGGTTTTTTGTTGAGTTTAAAAAACGTTATATAAAGTGGTTAAATACCAATGTAATAGTTATGTATCGATAAACAGAGACTGAGATTAATATATTAGGGCTGACATTATTGACATATTTATGTAATATAAAGATTCAAAAGGATATTATAGAAAAACACGATTTGCCTAATTGAATAAAGAATATTTTGATTTGATTTCTGTTTGAGACATGTACTTACGATTTAATATGTTTATAAATTTAAATGTAAAAAACCCTTTATTAATTTTAGTTTAGTAAAATTATCGAATTTTTTTTTTAAATAATTGTCTCAAAAATATTTTACCTTTTTTTGTATTTAAATAATATTTATATGTAATCAATATATTAATAATGTTTTTTCTTTGTTACAGATAGAGATTTGGTGGAATGATTGAATGGACTCCGTGTGATATCGTGCATTAGACTTAAAATAAGTGACGCCTCTTCTTAATTTAAGTTTAGGTAGCAAAATTATTACTTTGTGATTTTTTACTGTTTACTTTTTTAAACATATAGACAGATAGTTAAGATTTATACAGATAAAAGCGAAGTGGCTGCAAAGATGTGATCTCAAATAACGTAGCCACGTCGCTTTTGTGAATCTGTGAAAATTATAAAAAAAATATACACAGACTAAATATGAACACAATAGACTTTTTATACACATCTATGTAGACAACAGTTATGTGTAAATTATGCTTGTTTTTAATGTAATGAAATTGTAATTTATTTTTAATAATCGGTTTGCCGTTAATCTTCTTGTTGATTTTTTTTGTTTCTTTTTTAACATTTGTTTTTTATATCAAAGTTTATTTTACTATTGATTTTTTTTATGTATGGTACAGCCATAGATATGACCAGCACTGCCATTAAAAGTCTCGAAAATACTTTTAATTTGACATAATTATTTAAAAATATATATTAGTTTTAAATCTATCATTGAATCGTGTTAATCAGCAACAGAAAAAACTATATTTACACAATATTAGACGTTGCTAGAATCGCTCAATTACTTGTTTTTTTTTTTTATTAAACATTTCATTATTTTCTTCAATTAAATTTACTTAAATATCTTCATTTGTTTGTAATATATAGGTTTAATAATTTTATAATAATTATGTAAATTGGTTGTATATAATTTTGGATCAGTAATGAATCAAATAACATTACTAGTAGTTTTATGATGTATGTCATTAAGTTTGTTTACAAAATGTTTAAAAGACGTCAGTTTTATTAGAAACACACAATTTTGTTTACACGCAAAATGCAAATATTCAAAATCCTAATTAATTTATGTAAAATCATCATTTTATAAATGTAATGTATATGTGACAATAAATACTAAATAAGTACTCTAAACATTGACGGTCCATACATTTGTAATAAGTGTAAATATAAGCCCTAATTTTAGGCTTTGTATAACAGAAAGGATAAGATTATTTTGTTGATGCTAAAGTTTATTCCTATAAAGTACCTTTCAGTTTATATTAAATTAGTATGTAAGAATAAAAACACGGTCGGTGGGCACTGTTATTACAGTACAAGCGAATTATTTATACGATTTTTCTACTTAATGTGAAGCAAGCACGGGTCAAAGGCTGCTAGAATGATTTATTTTTTATAAAATCCTTAAAAATCACTGACTAGACTAAGAAGTAAATATTTTTGTACGAGTCAGTGGTGATGGGAAGACGGGTCTTGAAACATATAGTTACCATATGGATCCTGCATAAAATGATAAATTAATATTCACGTACTAAAAGTATTATGTAATTTCAATAAAAATGGCACTTACAGCGTTGTGAACTTTGTGAGCCCATACAATATATTACTCATCTATTTACACAGCGTTATTTCGGCTATATTATAAGAAATGCCGTTAAATATTGATAATAGCGGGTATCCAACCCGTACCTCTTTGACAGTATCCAAGAGGCGCGGATTCAAATCCGTATCAGTACGTTCAAATTATTATACGTTTTCGAAATAAATATTTTTCTATCGTTATTGTAGAATACTGTTAGTATGTGGATATATTAAGATATATAGATATATAATATGTCACTGATACTCCGTCCCGTTTTATATGAATAGTTAAGCTACGAAAATATATTTTCTACTTAAAAAAAATATATGAAAAAAATTACATGTTAGTCTTTAGATGAATTTTGATCGTGTTTTTGTATAATTGTATATTTGTAAGACAAAATGTATGAGGTCACTGCAAATTTGAGACATATCGTTAGAAAGCTGTAATGAGGCTAAAATAAAATAAAAATATTTAGTTAAAAAAATAAAAAAACACGTTTTTTTTTCACCAAGTGAGACAATTACTATAGAATATACTCGGAGCTTTAAATTATATGAATTTAAACTAGAATAGCTTACTAGTAATCTCTGAAGAGTTCCAAAATTGAGATCCTAGCTCCATCATCATACCAGCTCCTATTGTCACATAAGCTACGTATAACTGCCAAGTTTCATGAGTATGCCATTATTAATACTGGTTCAAATTCATTATAAGATAACTAAAAGCGTGTTAAAAAATAACTATTTTGTATTATATCTATGTATATATGTAATTATTTTTTCCAATACGACTGTCTCACATCTGCCTTGACCATTAAATTAAATAGACCTATCGAAACTAAGTTTCACTTTCGCTATTTCTTTATTGTATTTAATTTTGTTTATTATTATTATTGTTGATTTTTAATATATAATATATAAAGTTTAAAAGTTCTTCTCTCCGAATGGTGCTAAATCCTTCTTCTATTTTCAGAACCAAAGACTTTGTTATTCCGTTCCCTATATTTTATGAATCGCTTGAACCTTTCAAAGGAGGCCTTTTCCGACAATAATCAACGACGTAATATCATTGTTGTAGGTGCATTAATATAATAAATACTTATTTAATAAAAAAAACATGCTTTTATTTCTTCCATCCTATTATATATAAGGTATCATCACACTGACTGAAAATGTAATGGTCGTGAGTTCGATCACCACTAGGGGTTTCAATTGTTTTAATTTTTTTGCTCTGGTAACAACAGTTTCCCAGTAGTTGTAAGGGAAATGGCGGTATTAAGCTCGGCGATTCCGCAGTTCCACACGCAGTTTCTGGAATAAAGCACAAAGACATTATTGACACCAAGTTCTCTCTGTCTACCCTACTATATACGGGTTAGAGCGTAAAGATGAAAAAGTTAACGTATAAAAAAACAAAATAAACTTGACTATATAAACTAAATTAATGTGTCAGTAACACTCTTGCCATCATGACAAATCCAATGACGTATATATTAACAAAATCGATTCACTAGTTTAACAGTTACAAATGAACGGACATACATACATAAATACATACTAAAAACATAATCCTTCTTTTGAGTTTCTCGGGCAAAACAAATAATAGATCGTCATCTTGATTCCTTACTTTTAAAATCCTTCTGTCTATATAAAATATTATGTTCCCTTGCGATTAAATTAATTATTAAAATGACACTTCTGTCTCCAAAAATATTAATCCCCATAAAATTTGCTCACCAATCCTTTTTTAACCAAAGTTACCGTCGCTTAACTCAAGCAATATTATGTTTTATAATAGCTATCCGCTGTGTTTTATAATAGTTCCGCCATATAATTAATTATTTATATTAATATTTTTTATAAATATATTTTCTGTTATTGTATTATTTATTTAATAAAGTATAAATGTCAAGATTTATTGCGTAATCCAGATGAATCATGGTCTGCATACTTCGAATGCTGGTACTGAAATAGTTTCTAATTATTATCAACGTTCCGTGCTTGGTAACTATGCTTTAGTTATTGATTAAAACTTTTTAGTTATTGCTAAGGAATTAAAGGAAGAAACCCCTTGTAGCGCAACTTTATAGTGTAAACACGATGGGTATGGATTCGATCCCCACTCGGGGAAATGGTAATATTTATTTTTTCATTTTCCCGCCTCAGTAAACGAAATGCCGTGTTGAGTTACCACTCTCCGTCTAGTTTTCCAGACATTGTTTGCGAAGTGGCGAAACTCAACGCTGTATTTTGTCTCGTTAACAGAACTCAGAATTTAAAATACTTCACTCCTCCGCTGCCCTTCAGCAACCAGAGCTGGAAATTTAAACGTAATAATTTTTCTCAAATCAACGGTAAAACTAGAAAAAAAAAACAAAAAAAACAGTTATACCACTTTGCCGCATCACCTTATGTATAATCAGTCGAGACAGATCATGTAAGTATGTATGTTTCCCACAATTATAATTATACATCTAATGATTATTTATCAATGAGCGTGAGTCGATGATTCATTATCATTTCGATGTTAAGATTGTTTACTTATATGATTTTATATTTGTTATATAATACTAAGGCCGTTGGGGTGCAGTATCTGACGGTTAAGGCAGTTGGTTCGATTCCTACTCGAGGGAACGAATTGTTATTTATTCATATCTTCATTTCTTCGTTCTGGTACCAAAGCAAAAGCGCGGTGTGTACTTCCGCCACTCATTATGCCTCAAAAAATCGACGGAGAGTGGGAAACGGAGTGTCTGGTGTCGGAAGGATACAGCATGAAGTTGACTCTGTCTGTGAACCAAAACATAAGTAAAGCAGTAACTCACCACTGAACCAAGCGACCAATTATTTTATTGGCAGACAAATGAAATTAGAAGTAATGAGTAACTCGTATTGCCTTGACTGACATATAAATAAATGATACAAAACTATCGTCTGGGATACATAGGGCTATAAATATTGTAGTCCCATTTGAAATATGACGTCCACATTGTATAGATGTCTGAAGTGTACTTAAAATAGAATATTTATAAAGTGTTATTCCTAATTAACGTTGTATATGATGAAAACGAACCCACACCCTGTCGCGCTTACAGTCGCGCGCGTTTCCCTGCACCACGACGGGTTTCATATTTTTATGCTTTTTCTAAAAATATAACAAACTAAAATCATTATATGGGGATTTGAAAATCGCCTAAGATGAAGAGAAATATTTTACAGTTTATGGGGAGAAGCTAGAGAGTTCTCTAGGATGGTTAAAGGCAAAGCCACATTTTATTTAACTATACAAAGGTATTTTTTATATACATAAACATAACATAACAAACATTATGTCCAGGTTCCCTCTGCCTACCCTGCCATGTCTAGATTTGATCCTCTGTCGGGGTAGCTCATTATCCACCCCAGTGTGCGGCGCAACGTGACATTTAACACGCAGTTTCGAATTCAGGTGGAAAGTAGAGAACTGACTGTATGATATTAGGTTCTCTCTACTTACTTTTATATATGCGAAAATATAAAAATATACAGATATTTACATAATAATTGAAAAAAAGATATAAACAAAAATTATTCGACTATCATTGAAACCACGTGCATTCTCCAACCATAATCGTATAAGCATCCAAAAATTCAAAGAAAATAATATTATTATTTACTCGCAGGTGTAGATTTTGTACACGCAGCGAAAAACTTCGCCATACTAAAGTAAAATTGACACTTCCACAGGTACTTCAGAACAGAGATTTATTTATACTAAAAGATAATTAAATTAAATATTTTAATTATTTTTTTTAATAGTAAATGAAGCTAGAGTGATAAGAGAGTGATAAGGCAGGGGGAGTCGGTTGACATAGTATAGACATAGTATCAGTGAAACTGGCAGGAAGATCACGTAAGCATCATGAGGACCCATGGATTTAATAATAAAAAACTTCAATAACAATGGTTAATCAGAAAAGAAGAAAAAGACAAAGTGCGGGGCAAAGTTCCGCAACTCAACAGGCAATGGCACAAGTTTTCAACGGCAAGTCGGTGTCGGACAGTCTTATTACTAGGTACCCAGGTTCCCCCTGCCTACATTGCTATGTTTGGAATGTAACGTGAACCTAAAAAAACATTTTTATGCTTTGCCTCCAACGTGACTATATTTTTTATTCAGTTGTTGAAAGCTCAATGAAAATTGAACCCAGGACTATCGTTAATATGATGTTCATTGTCTTTATAACAGAATCGTGTACAAACATTCCTTCAATGTCACGTTGCGAAACACGCGGTTCGAACAATATAATTTCCTTAAACAAGGACTTTTGTTTTAAAACCACGCTTTGGGGTGACATTTAGCCTTATTGCTTGGTTCATATTTGTTTTCATTTCTACTATTGTTATTTGTAGCGAAAATTATTAGCTTCACGCTGTACCTGCTCCCCACGCATCACTCAATTTTCGGGGCAGCACTCAACACCGCTCTTTGTCTTGTTGTCAGAACGAGAAAATGAAAAAAAACATATATGTTTTCAAATTCTATATTACTCTGTGCTCGTGGACTCTGTAGATTCAAATTACAGTAATTCTATTTAAAAACGATATTTCCTTTTAATTTTATTTTTCCTCAAAATATTTGTGGCAGCTATGTAGTGGGTTCTATTTCTTCACGGAAACGAAGCTACAGGTGCAAGTGGTAAAGTAGTAGTACTAGTTAAGCCAGTAAACAATTGAAGATATGATAATATCTCTATCATGCGGAAGAAATGTTATTTTCAAAAAAAATATATAATTATTATCAGGAAATGACGCCCAGGCAACTGAAGGGCTCTGTAATAATCATTAATAATTATGAGTAACGTACTTTAACAATAGAAAAATTGTTTTACCATTATTTTTCCGTAGCGTCGTCACGCGATCTCTTTACTTACTAATACCGATAAATACATCATCTATGAATATAGACTAGACTAACTATGCCTCCAACCTCATCTGCATGGGAAAGTATTTTATGATGTAAGTAACCCGCATATACTCGTAGCAGGCAGCAGGATAGGCAGAGGGACTACTGGACTTAGAAACTCCCTAATTTGATAAAGATAAATCTATCGAAACCTACAAAGAATAATTTCCATAGCATTCTCACCTGTAGAGTTTCACCCCACATTTAATAAAAGCAGTAGGGTTTATTAATTAGTGTAGGTAATAAATATTTGATATTCTATATTTGATAAGAATATTAGTGGAGTTATATAACTATTAATTAATAAACTTTTTAAAAACCTCACGGTGTTAACAAGCAATCACCATTCAATACACAATGTCTCGAAAATTGGGCGCTGGGTGGGGAACAGACTGTCTCAATCCTAGGTTCCCTTAACATACCCATATACAGGGTGAGTCATATTGAACTTTCCGGTTTTGGAAGGACGTTGCACGAAGAAGGGAAGGAGTAGAAGGGTGGGGATGGTGTCATTAGACGCGCCATGACATGCAGTTTTAGTGTGAGCAATGGCTTGGTCGGGACAACATCGTGCGTTCGTAGTTGAAGAGTTTATTAAAAATGGCGGCTCCGTGATCACAACACAGCGTGCGTTCCGTTTACATATACACATGTATATCGCACAGTGAAACTGCACAAGTGTAAATTATAAGTACACATATCATAGTATAGAAACACTCGTATAATATAGTAATGTTCCTAAAACCAGAAGCTCGGAGGGACAGGGCTGCCCCACAAATGCATCCCACTTTAGAAATTAGGCCGATTTAAATATATCGATGCACTTGTACGAGTGAGGGTTGGTGCTTCTTGTGGTTCTGAATATTATTATAATTATTTTGTTTTTATATATTACAAGTAGATTAAATGAATGCAAAATATATAGTTTACGAATAGTATTATATTTAACTACAGTTTCGTCGTTCGTCGCCCTCGTCAGTTTGTGTACGACACGAAACACATTCTATAGTAACTACAAATGTTAATAAGTATAAAAAGACTATCCAACACAAAAATATGTTTCTAATTCAAACGAAAGGTTCCTAATATTAGTGCGTCCAACCAAACAATTTCTTGACCTTTTTTATCTCTAGCCGCAAATATCTAAAATTTATCTTTACTAAGTATATATAAATTTTCTTATTTTGTATATGCTATAATATTAACTGTGAAAATAATGAATATCTTTTATTTTCAATTTTACAAATAAAATTAAAATAATATTATTGTAGTTCTACCACCCCTACGATCGCCGGACGCCGCTAACCGGAGCGGGTAACGCCAAAATTATGACTAGTTCGTTTAATAACTTGCATGATATTAAGATATTTTTGTTTATACATATATATAAGTATAAAATGTGGAGATCGGAGTACGGAGAACGATACTATGTTTTCTCTTTTTATACCGAGACACCCAAATAAAGTGGATTCACGCAACGCTTCAACCTAAAAGATATTTCCTATTTTCGACAAGAGAAGAAAGAAAACTTAAGATGGTATTAGATACCACTAACCACCAAAAAACAAACATATTCTTAAACTAGCAAAAAACGAGGGGAACGAAGTGATATTGACGAAAATACATTAATATAATAAAGATGAAATATCTTCCTCTACATTTACAGGTATAATATGAAGATACAAGTGATTTAGAGGCCAGTCGTGGCGCAGAGACACAGTGGCCTAACACTAGGGTTCTAGTTTCCCTCTGACTTCCCTGCTATGCGGGACAGCGTAAAGCTAAAAAACATCGAGTGTAAAGCGGAGAGCAAAGTGAATTAACAAACTGTAATAACACCTTTTCAAAAATACTGGCACTAAAGGATATACAATTAACCAAGAGATTAAATTTAACTCTAACATTTCTAATAGAAGTAGTAGCAATACAATATAATACGTTTCCCAGTTTCCACCTAACCGTTGTCCCATTTAACCGACGGTTAAAAATAACTGCATTCCTATAGAGATACCGCGCTTTTGCCAAGCTGTTAACCCTGGTACTTCACGCGATTGGTGACCCTAGGACTTTAATTCATATTAGATATTTGTAATTTTTTAGGGTTCCGAACATAAAAAGTGAAATAGGAACCTATTACTAAGACTCCAGTTTGTAACACATGAACTGTGATAGCTAGACAGTTGTAATTTTCACAAATGATGTATTTCTATTACCACGGGACCCCCATACAACAGACATGATCATTGCTAAAGAAATATATAGACTAAAAGAAATATACCTATAGATGTTCCTTTAACAATGAATCATAACTATAGAGCTATAACTGCACCACAATGAATATTGAATGGTGGAGTTTAATGCCGGGATTAGTCTTGTTATAAGAAAGCGAAGAAGTGAAAATAATTATTTCCCCCAAGTGGCAATGGAACCCACGACCGACGCGTTATCAGTCAGACGCAGCACTGCGCAGCCACTTCTTGCAAAGTAATTCTTACTCCAATTACATTCTAGAGCCATAAACTTTTATATTATAAGAAAAGTGAATGAAAAATGCATTAAAAATGAAAATATCATCAAAACGAAAGTGGTTCAATATATTTTATCGCGAAAGTGCTATTGCATTTGAATAGAATTTTAAGAATAATGTACTTATTTCTTGCTGTTATTAACATTACGCATTGTTACACGCGTAATTTATTAGGAAAAATAACTAGAGTATTTTACTTCTTCCTTCTCTAGTTATTTATATTAGCTATTAAACTGGGAATTGATCAATATACGAACTTAGGAAGAGCTGAGAGAGCTGAGAGACATATCTCATAAAGCAGGTTGAACAAACATCTAAAATGATTTTTTTAAGTGGCTATCGGAATCGGAATTACCGTGCACTACTTCTATACGGAAAACTAGTAAACAATTCTACAGAATACAGAGAGATTTATATCTAGAATTAATAACAAATACATTCAAACAATATGAATACACATACATACATACACACAAAGTTCAATAAATGTTTAACTTAACACCTGTCTTTAACAAATGAACGAACATAGCTTTACTTCCCTTCCTTAGTGACTAAAATTAAAATACTTTATACAGTACTGTATCTACGAAAGATTTTAAAATTTAGTGCTGAATCACTCCGTTCTCCATTTGTCGTCTATTTTAGAGCGATTTCGCATAGATTTGCGGAACTTAACGCTGCATTGTCTTATGAAATGTTAGTGCAGAAGTATATTAATAATATTATATAATTGGCAACTATACTATAGTTATAACAAAATAAATAAAAAAACCATGAAAATATGCCACTTTTAACTGCGCCCACGCCGCCGCTGTAAACACATACGCACATACAAACAAAAGGAAATCTCCTAAACACGCACACCAATACAGTCCACGTACAGTCCTAGTGTAGCACTAATAAATCGTGCGGTAGTGGAGTTAGTATGTCTGTCTGAAACTCGCATATTCTGCGAGTGACTGTAAGCGCGACGGTTGTGGGTTCGATTCCTAGTCGGGGAAATTAATTTTTATTTATTAATATCTTTATTTCTTCGCTCTGCTAATAATAGCAAACCGCGGCTGTGAGTTTCACTATTGAACATGCATTGCATCGAAAAATTCGGCGCAAAGTAGAGAATGGAGTGTTTTAACACTAGGTTCTTTCTGACTACTGCTTTATGCGGGATACAGCGTGAAATTAAAAAATCACTTATATTATAAATACGACTGATTCCCTAAGTAAGATTCGAACTCACTATCATCACACAATTACATTTAAATAATCAAATTCCCATTAAGGAAAATAAACTTTTATACCAAAGTCAGGCTACAAAACTAGTTGACTAATAAATAGATTCACTCACACATGTATAACTACCAAAATTTTCTCACACCGATGCACTTGCATATACATATATGCAAGGGCTTATGCGTTTGTGTGTGTAAGTAGGTCAGAGAGATAGGAGGGACACGTGTTAGGGCCGATTCTTTATTACTGTGGTATGCTTTTATTATGTAATTTAAAAAATTTTAATATTTAAAACTTCAAAATTTAATTATTTCAAAATTATTAGTGTTTACCTTTACACTAGGTTTTATTTGTTAAGCTATAAAAATAGTAAAAAATGTAAAAATTTAAAAAAGTATTGTACAATTGTATAAGTACAGTAAAACAAAAAGTGTCTTGTTATTCCCGACTGCTAAGGAAGGGTTATTTAATTTATCTAAATAAAATCCTGAAAACGGCGGCTAGAATAACGTATAAGAACTTATCGATTTTCTTACTAATCCATTGTCAACTTATAAATTTATAATAGTATTAAATTGCCATAAAGTAATTGCTTTTATAAAAAAATCAGTTTCTATTATAGCACAGTGCCCTTTGCACAGCTACAAAGGATCTGCGCCCGCGCATAGGATGATATCGTGAATAGAGAGCGTTAACCCGACGACAGGAAAATAAGATTTTCTTTGAAAACATATTGAAAAATTAAATTAATATGATAAATTATTGATAAGTATATAACTTTTTTTTTAGTGAAACTATGTATCCCGCACATAGCAGGTTAGGCAGAGGGAGCCTGGGAACAGAGTGTATTAACACTACGTTCCCTCTGCCTGTTATACACCGCTAAAAAACATTATATTTTAACGAAAATTGTTGCTATGTTCGCCTTTTGTACGAATTCATGAAGAATATTTTAAGAAAAATCTTCAAATAGGTCAATATATGCTAATGTATAAAATATGACATAAAATAAACATTTATGGACAAGAAGACTCTGATTTTGAGGTTATATAAATATTTAATTATAATAGGACGGCTTTCGTCGTTTGTTTAAATATTGCACTTTCACTGGAAGTACAGAGTTCGATGCTTGCTTGAAGTAATTTTGTACGACTCAAATTATTTTCTTATAATATAAGAAATAGTTTATAATGTAAAGAAGTTCTTCATTGTAAAAACGTTAGTTATGGGTTCAATTTCCACTGGGGGCTATGACTTTTCATTTCGCCGCTCTGGTAAAAACAAAGCACGGTGGCGGAATCGAACTAATAACCTGTCGGGTTGTCTCTGCGCCAAGATTGCCGCCTTCCACATTTAGTATCATATTTTTATATAAACACGTACCTTTCCAATTAAATATCGATATTTTTAAAGATAATAAGCAAAGTCAAGGTTCTTCATTATGCAAGAGTTATTTAACTTATTACGTACAAACTCCATTACAAAAAATTCGAACATTGCATAACTGCTTATAATTTTCTTTCTAACTTAAAAGTTCTTTAGAATTGTATCCAATTTTTTTTAAAAACTTACGTATTTTGTTTTTTACTTTACATGACTTCCATTTGTAACTTTTTTAGTATATTGTTATGTTATACCTAGTTTACCTAATTTACAGTTTATTCTCATTTGAGGTCGTCTTAGCACGAAGTAGAAGAATGCCCCGAAAAGTCAGGGAAGAGTGCTGAACGGGGTGGCTTAACAAGGTTCCTTCTGCTTACCATGCTGTGTGCGGGATACAGCGTGAAGTTGATTTATATTTAAAGTTGTATCTATAAACTTTCCTTGTATTAGTAAATTTATTAATTGCGCAATTAAAGTAAAACGATCTTAATTAAGACAAATTTAGTAAGTTCTATAATCTACAACATAAGTTCCATACCAAAATTTGAGTGATTACTCACTATAGTGTTTTTTCTTTTTAAATCACAAAATTATCAATTTCTACGTAAAAAGTAACTAAATTGCTAAAATAACGCAGTTCCTAAAGTTAGTAAACCAGTACAGCAAGTGGGGGTAAGCAACCTACATACCTCCCCCCTTTCAAAAGAGATTAGATGTATAGATGCGATTGCTTATACTAACTACCAGCTGTCTCTGAGAGGCAATTGCAACATGAGTTTCAAAGTTAGCTATAAATCTTTTTTTTATTTTATTAAATTATTTTTTTATTATTTTTAATAATAAATGTATCAAGCAACCAGCCAGATCTACAATTTCTACAAAGCGTGATATGCGATTAACACTTGGTGCTCTTTTATTGACATTTTGGTAAGTAAAAAACTAGAGGACTGGGTGACATTTCATTATCAGAAGCAGAGTCACTGGACAAAAACGAATGAAAAATTTTAAAAAACTATATCAATAAAATCCTCAAAAGACTTGGGCTTACGAACATAATTATCATATGTTTTTAGCTTCATACTGTATTTCGCAGTAAATAGTAGTTTAGGCAGGGGGAACCTGGCGACCTAGCAGTCAATGCGACGGTTTGCCTCGTTACCAGAGCAAGGTAAATATTCAATTCCTCGAGTGGAAATCGAACCTTCAACCTATCGCGTTTACAGTCGCACGTTTGTGCCCTGCGCCATGATATTTAATAATTAATTTAATTTAAAATTGAATCTAAAAAATAATACACTTGCACCACATTTTCTATAAATCAGAATTTCTCAAGATATAGCGTAGATAATGCACGCATACTTTTTCCTTATCAGTAGTTTAGGACGTGATTTTTTGTCATTGTAAACCTTTTTATTTCGTAAGACATTTTTTTACTTTCTCCTTAATAAAAAAATATTTTCACTTTTATACAGTTGAATAATTTCTTAAGTATTTTCTTTGTAGATCTATAAATGAAAAAGTAGACTAAAATAAATATTACTCATCTAGCTATAATCATGACATTTGTATTTGATATATATTTATTATTTTAAATTATTGTTTGCCAAATATAACTATTTAATAGACGATTCCGGTTTTCACTACTTTATAATTTTTTTGGCTGCCTTTTATCTAGTGACTTTAAGAGAACGAAAATATGAAATAATTTCCCTAATGTTTATAATTTTGTACACATACAATTTTACACTGTATCATGGAAATAGCATCTCTACTACATACGGAGTGCCCTAAAACTACTTGGATATGCAAAGGGGACCCAGAGCTAAAACACTCTGTCCACCAATTTCCGCTTTTTGGACATCTCAGGCATTGTGTGTTGAGTGACTAATTCAGCTTAGCCTAAGCCTGTCTGCCTTTATACAAATACATTATTGAAATATGGTCTAAACATATAATACCACTACTGTTATTGTACTTAAAAGGTACAGCGTTGAGTACCGCCATTCAAAATGCAATACTTCTAAATTGGATAGGAATCGGAGAACACAGTGTCTTAATCTTAAAGGATCTCTCGAATACTCTCACAAATAGATGAGTCAAACTAAAAAAAAAAACATTAGGTACATCATTTTCAAGTTGAGACCGTTGGACTGTAACGCGATGGTTGTGGTTCAATCCTCACTGGGATACCTCATAATACATGACTGACTGATTATATATAATTTATTTTTATTTACCCGCTCTGATAGACGAAGCACGGCGTTGAGTTCCGCCTGTCCACACTCAATGTCTCAAATAATAGCAGAAAATGGAGAACGGAATGTTTTTGCGGGAGAAAGCGACTTTGCAACTTTTTAAATTAGTACGTCTACCTTTAGCTAATCTATGTATATGTCGTAAGTCTCATCTCAGCGTCTAGCTTGGCCGCATCTTATGCAACTGTTACGACAGAACTGACCGACATTTTATGATTTTGCTTATATAATAACAATTGTCGGTAACACCTTTTGTTCGCCGAAAATTAATTAGAATAGAATTGATATTGATGTCGGCGAATTTGAGTTTTTAGGGCGATTTTTTCTTGAGCTCTGAGTTAGAAAAAGGTGAAATTATAGTGGGGTCATGTTAGAATGGTCGTTTCGCTTCATTTAATGCTAGAACCAATATTTTTATTTTAGGTTTATTTTATTTATATTTATTATGAGATTATTGAAAAACTGTCACACTTTACTTTACTTCCGATTACTTAACGTTTTATAACTATAAATATTTAACCTACATACGAAAATTTAAATAACAAGAAATAATTACTTAACTTTTCTTAGAATATACTTTTTAAATTTAAAAGATTTTTGAGGAAATTTAGATAGCTTAAATGAAAAGATGGTATTTTTTCTCGGTAGATAACCCAATTATGTGGCAGTCGCATACGGATACATATAATATGGTCACCAAGAAATACTTTTAAAGATGCGTCATTGTTCCATGTCTTATGTCACGTCACTACGTCACGTCATACGTTGCGTGTGTCCCATGAATTTACTTATTAGCTATAGATATTATAAATTTCTTCACATTATGGCCCCCCCTATATGTTTTGAAGAGCTTCACGCTGTATCCGGCATATAGCAGGGCACGCGGTGTGAACCTCTTGTGAAAACACTCCGTTCATTAATAACTAAAAATATGTTCCTTGACTTGAATAAAGGAAAGCTATAATAATAATTTTCTGGTTGAATTAATTCTAAATAGTTTTATTTCAACATCTTTCATCATTATATTTACACAACATGATAAAACTATGAATCAATGATATTATCTTTTTTATATAGTATACTGAAAGAAAGTTCTATATAAAGTATTATATTTTAAAATGTAAATAATTATTTATAAAAAATATACAGTTAAAACCTAATTTTCTTGAAAAAAAAACAACATTACAAAATCGAAAGTTGTAGCCATCAACAAAAATGATATCGTTATGGCACTGCGGCACAGCGCCTGATTGTGAACGCGACATTTATGGATTCAGTTCCCACCTGGGAAAATAAATTAATTCCTTTCTTCGCACTGGTAACAAGACAAAGAGCGGCGTTAAGCTCTGTTACTCAATACAGAATGCCTCGAAAATTAGGTGATGGGGTGTCTCATCACTAGGTTCCCACTATCTACCCTGCCTTATAAAAGCGGGATACAGCGTGAAGCTGAAAGAAACATTAAAAAGTTTCATCTGTAGGTACGGATGTATTGGAGTATAGATTTCACAGCATCACTCAATGATGTCACGGCTAACAAGATAATAATAAGTTTCGAGGAAAGTGAACGAAAGCAAAAGGTATCCTGGATCCGGTACCACTGCAGTGGGCCGTCTGTCACAACGTTGTATCATTTGGTTTAATAAAAAAAACCCAAGAACAGTCGTGGTGCAGGGGCGTGTGACTGTAAACGCAG
The DNA here is from genome assembly GCA_036379175.1 of Heliconius cydno galanthus. Lineage (NCBI taxonomy): Eukaryota > Metazoa > Arthropoda > Insecta > Lepidoptera > Nymphalidae > Heliconius > Heliconius cydno. Next base: position 569,528 of record JAKRZM010000210.1, read on the forward strand.
CGGTGGTGGGTTTAATTCCCATTTGAGGAATTAAATATTTAATATTTTCACTTCTTCGCTCTGGTGTGCAGGCAACGTTGAGTTCCGCCACATAACACGCAATGCCCCCAGAATTCAACAGAAAGTGATAAACGGAACGGAAAACGGAAAGTGGTAACTCCTCCCATACAACGTGAAGCTTAAAAAAACAGTTTGAAAATTCAATTATTGAGATAAAAGACTATATTGACTTGATTTTTTTTCACGCTCTGATAAAGAGGCAAAGCGCGGCGGTGAGTTCCGCCAATCAACACACAATGTATCTAGAATTCGTCGGGAAATGGGAAACGGAAGGGTCTTAATGGGAATGTCTGTTTTAGCACTAGGTTCCCAGGATCTCTCTGCCTACCCTGCTATTTTCAATATACAGCGTGATTCGAAAAAAATATAACAAAAATAATAATTTAAGTTATTTTAACGGTGTAACATACGGTCCTTAACGGATTTTTCTGAATCACACACTAAAGTGTGTCGTCGTTTTCCTCCACTTTTTATTGACACCATTTTTATTTTTGCAATGTAATACTGATATTAAATTGATAAGAAAGGTGTAATATATATTGTTTTAGCTTCATTCTGTATTTCGAAAATAGCTCGGTAGGAAGAGGGAACCTAGTGAAAACATTCAGTTCTTCACTTTTTCCTTAAAACTTCAAAGTCAATATTTCTTATTTTATTTACATTGTAAACGGAAATTTTTTTTAATAAAATTATTGTTTTGTATGTATAATAAGTTTTTAAAACATAATTTACACGCGCCGGTTTTTAGTTCCCATTTTGTTAGATACACATATATACACAATTTCATGTTTTTTCTTATAAATATTGTAACAAACTACCCGTTTATTTATTTTCAAAAGTACTAATTACTAAAATTATTAGTTAAATTCTTTTTTTTTTAAATACTAAACTATTCGCCATCGCAATTTCTATACAAAAACAATCGACAAAGGTTCATGTCAGCGTTATTTCATAACATAGTCCGTCATAAGGCTCGAATCTCTCCGAATGGAACCCGCTCCTACCTACCAAAGAACTTAAGCCTATTGCTATGTTAAACGAAAATACACTTTATTATATTATAATATGGTAGAATTTTAATTGGTATTTTAATGACGTATAACACCTTTTCGTAGACAATTTGTTAGTGTGATATAGTTCTAAGTGTATATATTTTGTATTGTTTTAATATAATAGTTATTGTAACCGAATAGGGTTGATTTTAGTTTGTTTTCGTATCGGCTGAAGTGATTTTGTCGCAACACACAAATTGCCCTACTATGAAAAGTGAAAGTACTGTGGCGGAGGGGAAGCCGAGTGGAATAGAATGTAAATGCGGATTTCGGTATTTGATGACCCAAGTATTTGTGTTTCAAACTGCTGTTAGCTTATGATAGCCTGGTAGTTTTGTTACCGAATATTTTTTTTATTATCCACTCGTTTTTATTTGTTTTAGCGCCGTTTTATGTGATATGGTTCTATTTGGTATGGAAATTTGGACGGAGATGGAACTTTGTAGCAATAAATGAGCTAAATGTAATTTTAAAATGATTTGGTGTGATAGAGTTCTATGTAAATAAAGTGAAATGTAAAATTGTATGAAGACAGTCTTCAGTTGAAACGGCATATCAATTGAATGACAATAAGTTGGTCACTTAAAGATTAATTCAATAAACTACTAATCTACTTACACCATAAATAGAAAATAAAAGTAAAGAGATGGTGTTAAAACGACAAAGTAAGGAAATAGACCATCTCTTTTTTTTAAGTAAATGTAGAAAAAATATGTTTTATTTCAGGAAATCTTGGGGCCGTGTATCTTATATGGTTTGAATTTCAACTCGATATCTTGAAGCGTTCCTGAGATAAAGGCTCTTCACAGACAGACCAGACAGACTTGCTGACGGACGGACAACAAAGTGATCTTATTAGGGTCCTTTTTTTCCTTAAAAGGATATAAAAAGTTGGCTACGCCCTTGTTTATGCTGTATCCACAAAGCAAGGTAGACAGAGGGACCCCGTAAACCTAGTGTTAGGACACCCTGATCCCATTAAGACCCTTCCGTTCTTCTCTTTCCACCGATTCTCGAGCAGTGCGTGTTGAGTGGCGCAGCTCAACACCGCGCTTTATCTTGTTATCAGCGCAAATTTAAACTGTTTAAGTAGTTATACGCTGTACCGCTCTACCACGACCTCTAGCCTATTATTATATTCTTTAAGCATTACTTAATCAACTTTTATGGAAATCCAACTAGATTTCTATAGCACTGTATAATTGATTCAACCCGAATCTAAATGTCTACCTCCAACGAATTTATGACAGCCTGGTACTTTTGATACCGATTGCTTTTTTTTATTTTTTCTTAAAAAATACAAGCGACAACATAATTTTTATGTGCCTATAAATGTCATATGACTTTGTATTTTTATTAATAAAACTTTTTATTATAAAAGTTTCGAACTGTCAGATGTTAAATTATGTTTTAAAGAGTTCAGTTTCTCTTTATTATTACTTTATTTTATTGCTTTCTTGTGGTGCAATTATTGGATATATGAGTGTAAATGCAATGATTGTGGGATCGATATCCACTCGAGGGAATTCATATTTAAAATATTTTCAATTCCAGGGGAAACCAAATACAAAAAAATATGTTGGTATATAAGAATAACAATAAAACTGACTTCGAAACTATACACATATTATGTACAAACTTAATACAAATACTAGAAAATATATTTTGACTACTTCAAAGTAAAGAAAATTAACAAAGCTACGCCGCTCTATCCTCAATGTCTCAAAAATTGGACGAAAAGTGGAAAACGGAGTGTCTTAGCTCTGGGTTTCGTCAGCCTACCCCGCTATATGCGGGATACAAGATGAAGCTAAACAAAAGTGTTTAAGACACTATTCTGGTCTGTCAGACTCTGAGACATTATGTGTTGAGAGGCGGAACTTAGCGCAGCGTTTTGTCTTGCCAGAACACTAGTTTGAGGGAATCGAACCTACAAACCTCACATTTCCGCCCCACTCAGCTACGATAGCCTAAATTACGTAATATAGGAAACCTAGTACTCTAGTGGGAAATCTGTGCAAGTGGCACAGACCATTTTACTTTCATTGGAACGAAATTTATACGTATTCCGAATCAAATCTAAATATATTTGCATTTAATGTTGTTTTAAATTATCCTATATTTTGTTTTGAGTATCTGTTTATTTTATTAATTTATAGCTTTGTGTGTTTTTTTTTAAGAAAGGGAATGGAGGGAACCTAGTGGCGTAACTCAACGCCGCACTTAATCTACTAGAAGTGTAACTTAAAATGGCTGAGATATACTTACCTAATAAATAACGTATTAGATAGAGTGTTTTTTTAATCTAATCATGAAAAAAATGTATCGGTTAAATTTTCATATATTTTTTGAAATCTACACCGATTCGATACTATCGACCAAATCGATATTTCTTATTCGAAAGTACCAGGAGTTTATCACTTTGTAGGAGTTTTTACAATAACATGGGAACAATCCCACGAGACCGTACTGATGTTGATAAAAAATCAATTACATCTTATTCCAGTGGGACAAGGTCGACTTTCCTTCAACTAGTTTATTTCTCACGTTATATCATGTAGTTGGTGGGATATCTTAATTGTAATATATTTAATTAAGCCACTTTTTGAATTATTTATCAGTCTTTTAAATGATTTACGAATTATATTTGTGGTTGCGAGTGCGAATCCTAGTGGGAGGAATGAATTATTCGTACCTTCTCACTCTGGTATAAAGACAGAGCGTGGCGTTAAGTTACGGGAAACTTAGCGAAATGTGGGGTGACACAGTGACGTAGAGGATACAGCGTGAACCTATAAAAAGAAAAAAAAAAACAAATATAAATTATATTACCATTTTCTACTATAACCATAATTTATTTTCATTTCCTTGTAATTGTTTCCAAGATAATTAACTATTAGTCTCTAAACAAATTCTAGATGAATCGATTGTGATGAAAAAGGTTATATCTTTACATTATGATTTTTTTAAAGTTTCGCACCGTATACCTGTGTTTTATTAAGACTACATTGCATTCCCATGCAGTGTTAGAACACTCCATTCCCTTTAAGACACTTCCGTTCCTCTCCTTCCATAGATTTTTTTATAAGTTATTGGGTGATGAGTTTCGAAACTTAACGCCAAGCTATGTCTCGTTATTAGAGCGAGGAAATAAAAATATTTCTCTCTCTCGAATAGGAATCAAATCCACAACCGTCACGTTTACAGTCAGATACGACCTTTTTAACTAATTACTGGTTAAAGTTATTTTCTAGTATGCAATTAAGAACGATTCGACCTTACACCATAGACATCAAATGTCAATGTCATAGTAAGTTAATAAAATTATACCTAGCTTACATAATATAGCGGCGGCTGCGCCTGCATGTTCAAATGGAAATAACTACAACCCGTATCTGTAAGCTGCTCTCAAGTCTGAGATCAATCTTGATATCCCGTTTTTATTTATAAACTAGCGACCCCCTTGCGGCTTCGCCCGCTTTTACTACTGGATTATTCATATAATGTATGTTTGCAAAGCACTTAATATAATGTGAAAATTAATTAAACCCTAATGCAACCCGCATTTTCGTAGTTTCAATAAGGATTTTCCAATTGTTTTACACAGCAAGGATTTTTTAGTGGATACCGTAATGTTAAATCTGTGCTACTAATCTTTTCAAGTACTTATTAAAATATATTTAAATGACTATTTTTAGATAGTTAAATGACTATTTTTAAACGGAAGAAATTATAAACAAAAGCCTACCTACTAATAACTACTACAAAAAATATATCGCGCTGAAATAATACATTCAACTCTAATTATCCAATACGTGCAATCGTTCTTCGTTGCTATAAAGGCAGGCGGGTTTTTTTTTGCTTGTGGTTAATGCTGAAGAGGGTATTCTGTCCCTGATGAAAAGCAAGCACTACGTGGCTGCCTGTGAGGAAAATTAAATAGAATGCATCGGCCGGGAATCAAACACGGGCCGCCCGCGTGGCAGGCGAGCATTCTACCACTGAACCACCGATGCGTGTAAGGCAGGCGGGCGCGGCGGACTCGCTTGTATAAGCATAACGTCGCGAGGCGCGTTTCGCAGCAAGGATTTTTTGATATTGTAACAACTTCTAAAGTACTTATTAAAATGAAAAACAGAAAAGACAGTTTTGATCTACATTAAATGGCCAACGTAACTAATATACTTATTTATATGCTGAGAGTAAGGGATAAGTGAAACTTGACTCGATACAGTTGATGTGTGACCGGCGTGATGTGTCAATAATTAAATGCGTTTTTCTCTAAAACTATTCGCAATTTCGAAATAGTTTAAAAAGCAAATTTTATCTTCGTATAACGTAGAAATTTAATAAAGTATTTTAAAGGATAAGGATTAATACCATTATGGAAAAATATCCCTCACAATAAAAAATATATTGAAATTACTATTTTTAGACAGAAATATGATCACTACACGTTATCCTTAAAAGATAAAAATATGCTCTCGCGGACTTTTTTGTAGATCTCATTGAGAGGAACAATACTCCAGTACATTTTTTTCATGTAGTACTTACCATTAAAGCAGCGCATGCGCGAAAGTGTCTCAGCGGGTAGGACTTTATTCATATTTTTCGTATTTATGTTAATTTACATAAGAATGTACAAATAATAAACTATATATAAACCTTCTACGAAAAATACTCGACCTAATGGTGAAAACCGCAATAAAATCCGTTGGGTGGTTTAGAAGAAGAAGAGTTAGAAACAACAGACAGACACGAAAAGCGACTTTGTTTTATAAGATATAGGATTACAAATCAAACATTATTCATTTTATCTACTAACTAAAAAACATGAAAATCGGCAAAACATAAATTAGAATTACTTATTTATCTTAAAAAGGATAATGCAAATCATAGTGATTCATCACTAAATTCTCTCTGCATGTCCTCAAAAAAAAGACATTCTACAATTATACATTTTTTCCCCAAAACAAGTATAGTTACCTAGGGCCAAGGGCCTAGCGGGCATCCACCCCGGTGAAAGTACCTGGCCTAACTCTTATTTGGTTCATTCACTTCTGACTGGGAGAGGCATGGAGTGACCGATTACAATTTAATCTATTATGTGTTTGTCTGTATGCTTGAAATTATTAAAAATATCAATATACCTTTTGAGGCCCCTGTGGCGCAAGGGCTTGACTGACTGTTAACGCGATGGTTGTGGATTCGATCCCGATTCATGGGTATCTATATATTTAAAAAAAAAATCGGCTTTGGTAGACAAACCGCGGTGTTTAATTCTTCCTTTAACACGCATTGTCTCGGAGACTACTGCCATTGTTTACCTTACTATTGCCGGGTTGTAGCGTAAAGCTAAAAAAAGAAAAAATATATATATATTAAAAATTACAACACATACTGCCGAATTTGAAATTTAAGAAAAATATTATGAAATTTTGTACGTGAATGAATCACCAAAAAGGATGCTCGGAGTGTTGACAGATAAAAAGAGAATTGAATAATTAATATCTGATGTATTCGTGATAATCATTTTTTTTTACATTTTCCGCTATCTAGTGCAATCACCTCACTGTAAAGAATACATTTATACTTTAAATCAATTATAAACTCGATAATTTTGAGGAATTAAAAAAAAAACATTATTGGATTAAATTGGATTAAACTCAACTGGGTTACCAGGTACTCTCTACATATCCTTCAGTGTGAAATTTCTTGAATTTCTTTTGAAAAAAGAAACACATCATTAACTCAAACTTATCTTATATTAACTCAAACTTCTAATTAAAAATTTACATAAACGAGACTGCTCCATACATCTCATGTTCCAAAATTCCAAGGCTGGCGAGAAGAAAGCCCGGAAAGTGACAGTGGAATCCACCGGCGCCGTGCATCGCCTCTAAGAATATAGATCTACAAATATTTATATGCGCTTTTAAGCTTTCATATACAATAAACAGAATTTTTTATATGCATTCTAGTACAATTAAATATATCTGGTAGACAAACCGCGGCGTTCCAAAAATTCCGTGGAGTGGGAGGAAGTGAGAGAACGGAGTGCCTTAATCCTAGGTTCTCTCTGTCTACCCAGTTATACGGGAAAAATTGATATAAAAATGTATGTAAAAGGCCGTAAAAGATTAAAAGGAAGAAGGAAGAGCCCTATTGTTGTAGGCTTGATTTCCGTTAGGGGTAATGAATTATTCACTTTTTCGTTTTCTGGTAACTTGCTTGTGGATCTTAACACTCATTAGCTCGAAGTTTGGGCGGCGCGTGGTAAACGGAATGTCCTAACACTAGGTTCCTAGGTTCCTAATAGAAAAAAAATATAGTGGATTATTACTTAAAATTATTATCTTAACATTAACTTATCTTTAACCTTCCGGGCAAATACTTAAAATCGTTGATGTACTGCCTTAGAATATACTACATATATATACAAATATTTATTCAGGCTTTAAAGCTTTCTTATAGTCGCGGGATCTAAGTCTCTATGTAACTGGTAGTTGTCTGTCAGTTACTCAGTCGAGTAGAGAGAATAATATAATATTATATAGGATAGTTGCTGACTCTATAAGCTATGGGTTATGGGTTCAATTTCCGCTAGACATCATTTTTTTTGTATCAGTTTAAAAAGCAATATTGACAAACCCCGATATTTACAAATATATGATAAACTGGAAAACAGAGACACTTGACACTAGGTTCTGCTAAAACGAAAAAAATAATAGAAAAAATCTTTCTTATTCTTATATGTATAAAATATATCAATTATATAATTATATATCTATGTTCTTATTATAACTAATTTACAAGGTAAGGATATGAATACATGTTTACTTTTTTTTCAACTTGAACCTGTTTCCTTCGAAAGTGATCCTATCGAGCCTAATGGTTACTTTCACCTCTATTCTATTGCAAGTTCGATGACATCCCAAAAAGCTGAACTAAGCTTGGACGCCCGTCAATTTTATTTAGGATAATAGAAAAGTATGTAATTTATTTTGTTTGATTGTATGAAAAAAATTGCTACTTTTATATTATTTTAATATTAAATATAATATAATGCATTCATATAATTATTTTTTTTTATTATTTTTTTCTACCCTTGTTCTTTTTTTATGATATGGCTGAATAAATTTCGGTACTTAATATTTTCCATTTATTAAAAAAAAACAAGAAAAGAAAAACCTGATTTCATGAATATTTTGCCCAATGCCATTTAAATATTCCTTAAACTTTATACAAAAATTTATCTCCATACAAAAAATTACAGTTGTCAAAGTAATTTTTTTTTCTTTCTTCTTTTGACTACAACTACTAACTTATACTGATCTAACACTCGATCACCAAAACTGCAGTGTCAACTAGAGGTCGACGCACGCGCGTGTACAGACGCAGGGTGTACCTAAAAGAGACCCACTTTTCTATACCCTCTAAAATTCCGCTATTTATAGGGATACACAAAATTTTAGAATTGAAGTCATATATGAAGAGGTTGATGACGAAGATGATGGTAGCGTTTGGCACTCCGTTCTTTGTGGCTACCCCGCAAGGGATAAAGCGTGAAGCTAGTAAAAAACGAAATACAAAAATCTATATAATCTATATGTATTCTAAAAAATCCTGTTAAGTTATTACTACTACACTCTCCAAGTTCTATTTCTTATAATAGAAGTCCAAAGAAAACGATACCATTTATCATAAACTTCTTTATGTTATTTTTTTAAAGAAAGAACACTAGAAAAGATTTCAGTGCTAAAATATTCCAAATTCTCTATTTTTAGCTCTTTTTTTATGAAAAATTATCCATTTTCTCCACCTAGTGTACAGTGCACGTGCAAGGACGGGTCGCCGACCGCCGCCCGCGCAGCCTCCGGGAAACTTGTGAGTTAGTTTTCACTACACTACCTCTACCACAATAGTAAAAATTTTGTATATAGATCATCTTTAGTTTTTTTGTACTAATTATGATATAATTATTTACCTTTTGTATTAAGTATATGTTACATATGTATATTAGTATTTTTGTGGTCGTCATATGTTACTGTAAATGCGATGCTCGTGGATTCAATTTTCAATTGGGTAAATTTAATAATTTTATTTTCTCGCTCTAATAACAAGATGAGGAGCAGCGTTGAGTTCCGCCTCTTATGTCAAAAATAGAGTGGAAACTTAAAAAAGTGGGGAAGGAGTGTCTTAACGATAGGTTTCATCCGGGTCTTTTTACTCTACTAAATGCGGGGTACCACTCGAAGCTAAAACGAAGATTAGTTGAGAGTTTGGAATTGACAAACAAACACTTTATAAATATAGTATATATGGACCAAAACGTTGTGTCATCAAAGTAAAAATTCCTATAAACGAAACAATCGCATGAATGAAAGTTGCGGAATAAGCAGACCACCAACAGCGGTGTTCATAATCTTCTTAGAATGTATAATTTTAAGCTTTAGTAGCGTTAATATACTACGTACTTATTATTTAAGTTATTATAAATGGCCACCTACGTGATACGGGAAGTTTTGTATTTTTATCACTGTTTTATAAAAAACTAGCGGCCCGCTCGCGGTTTCACCCGCGTGAACTATGTTATTATCAATTTCTGTCTCCATGACTATGTCCTAGTGACGTCTATGCAAATTTTGAGACTCCTAGCATTTGTAGTAACGAAGTTTCATACAAATTTTCGACCCCAAAAACAACCCCTTAGAAGTCGAATATTGCGAATTCCCGTCTTAGCGAGCACCTACGTTCTATAAGTAACTCCTATGCAAAATTTGAGATTCCTAGCACTTGTAGTTTCTGAGATTTCGTGATGAGTAAGTAACCTTTCGATTTTCTATATATAGATAAATAAAATCAGCTTCGTACGCAGCAGGGTAGGCAGAGGAAATCTAGTGTTAAGACACTCTGTTTTCCACTTACTGCAGATTTTTTTTGAGACGTTGCGTGTTTTGTGGCGGAACTTAACGTCAGGCTTTTGCCTTAAATTTCATGATAACCGCCGGAACATGGAGTTTGAAGTTTTTTTAGGTTATATTACATAGGGGGCACAATGGTATGACTGTTACACGGCAGTTGTAGATTCGAAACCCATTCGGGTTACTGAATTATTATTTGTTAATATTTTTATTTCTTCGCTCTGGCACCAAGGTGAAAGTCCGGCGTTGAGTTATGCCACTCAACACGCACTGCCTCGAAAAAAATCGGCAGAAAAGGAGAACGGAGGGTCTTAACATTAGGTTTCCTCTGCCTGCCTAATGTGAAGCTGATTTTAATTTTAAGTGGAATAAAGTATAAATAGTATATCAGCACAATTAAATAAAGAAAGGAGAACGGAAACTCTTGACATAAATTTCCTCAATACTTTGCTTTAATATATTACATTATATAATAATTACATAAATATCATGACATTTTGACCGTGACAATCACGTGACGTTCAAATTTTGTATTCATCTCTACGTAACATAGTCTAGGAGGTGGTTGTTAATAAGAACTGAATTATGACTTAAATATTTCACATTGCCTTATACTACAAGGAAATAAATATCTGGAGATATCTAGTCCGAACCATTTAATAAAAAAATAGTGAATAAACAAAAAAGCAATGTCAAAATTGAAAAGTTTTTACATACAAATACTTAGTACATGTAGGAGTATAAGGAATGTCAGAAGCATCAGCTGATTGATATTTTTGCGGTACTTATATACAAAGGTTTATAGTTAATTGACAAAGGTTTAAAGTTAAATAAAATAAAAAAAGTCTTATAGAGCCTACTTTAAAGCAACTACCTCTCGGCCTATGATAGATAGATGGCGCTAGTATAGAAGACATTATTACAGTCCCAGCGTTATGTAAACTCGGCAAGTGCAAGTAGACCGGAACGTCGACGCTACAGGTTGCTTTAAATCGTACTACAATTATATATGTATTTATACATATATTTTGTTAGTACTTAACTATAGACCATCGAAACAAGATATTTCCCAATTTAAGGGTTTATTATCAATTTTGAGGAAATTTTATTTATATTTTCCTAGTGGTCCGAGTTACACTATTTTCAAAAAGATCCAAAGTTAAAAAGTAGTAGCGGAACATACGAGACTCTACACTACTCGTTACCACAGTTACGAAAAGAAAATATTAAATATTACATCCTCTCGAATGGAAACTGAACCCACAAATACCAAGTTCGCAGTCGGACTCTGCGCTGCTGCGCCATGACGGCTTCGTTAATAATAAATATTTAAATATATATATTTTACACACACTGTATAATAAAGTTGAAATCGCAACCAGTTTTACGCAAGAGCGTGCAAATCGAGACGAATAGAATCACTTCCTAAGAATTGACATACTTTCATTCGGTTTAAAAAAGTTTTTTTGTTTTAAAAAAATAATAATTACAAGAAACAAAATTAATTTTTATTAAGCGCTTTATATAATTTCTATTTTGTAATTATTATAATGCAGTTTATGCTTAGATTTGGAGTTTCTTTTTTGTCTAGTGTTAGGTGAGGCAGTGATTTGAAAGATTCAAGAGTACAAATGTCGTTACTTTATTTTATCTATAGGTAAAGACCATAAAGGCGATGTGGCAGTGTCGGAATGTAAACATGGCTGTTGTGGATTTGATTCCAACTCGGAGAAATTAATTATTTACATTTCTTTACTCTGGTATATTACGTAGCGTTGAGTTCCGCTACTCAACACTTAACGTCTCAAATAACGAGTGGAGACTGAGGAACGAAGAGTTTCATTAGTGGTACATTTCTCCACAGTTAGCCAATAGACCGGAGCCGGTTCTGATCCAAGCCCCCACCTTGCAACAACCAATACTCTCTTTTGTATGTGTTCAGAACCATTCAAATTGAATACTAAACACCCCCTGCACTATTACATGCGGGATACAGCGTGAAGCTTTAAAGACGTGAAGATATTAAATCAGGATTTGAACCCACTATCATTATGAACACGTGTCAGACACGTTTATTGACTCCAGGTAGATTATGCGATATCAATCATTTGGTAATATGAAAATAATGTCGAGTGTTGTAGACTTCGTTGACTGATAATGGGTTGAAACATGTTTTGAATATCGTACATTAGCTTTGTGAGGTTTTTTTATATTTCAGTTTCTTTTTTTAATAATACAAAGCTCTTGAAGCTAATCGTGGCGCAGAAGCACAACAATGTGACTGTAAACGCGACAGGTTGTGGGTTCGATTCCCAGAAGACGAAATGTAATATTTAATATTTTCATTTTCTTCACTCTGGTGTCGAGGCAAAGTGCTGCGTTGAGTTTCGCCACTCAACACGAAATGCCTTTAGAATTCTTCAGAAAATGGGTAACGGAGTATCTTAGTACTAGGTTTTCTCTGCCTATCGTGCTGTGAGCGGGACACAGCGTGACGCTAGAAAATTAAGCGAAAACCCACAATTTTATAATTTAAGAACGGTTGTTTCTACGGTTATTCTCCATTTCTAGTATAAAATCGTAAACACCCTAAAAACAATAAAAAATCATCTATTCTTTGATATCATGAACGTCCCTCGTAGACTCAGTTCATACAGTAGAAATATTGTACTCGTGCACCGCTCTTTCTTTTAGCTTCACGCTGTATCCCGCACATACCAGGTTAGGCAAATGGAACCTGGGAACTTAGTGTTAAGTGATACCGTTCCCCACTTTCCGCGGAATTTCAGGTGCATTACGTGTACATACAAAAAAAGGTAAAAATGCAAATTCTCTTGCAATTTAAATATATAGTAGGTACCTATATATTTCAATATCATAATCGCATATTCACCTTCTCCGTTATCAGTTGTGCATTTTTATCGTGCACTGATCTCAGAGTGCATTGATATGTATGTATGAATAATAAAGAAATAAGGCTAGACCTTGTGTTTGTTTCTAGAGGGTTCCGTCTAATATATATTTTTTTATTTTTTTTTACAATATTTTTTATAAGTTTTCAAAAGGATTTTATGTCACCTATTTCATTATTTTATGAAATTTTGATATGCATTTTTTTTTTGCTATAAAAAGGAATCCCGCTGAGCTTCTCTAAGGTCTAAGGCAGTAACTTTAATGAATTGGGGGTAAATTATTTGACGTTATTTTATTTAGACGTAATTTTAATGTGAACTAAAGTGAATGTGAACAAATTAAAGGTTAGTTTGGATAAACCTATACCTTTCTATGGGCGTAGGCAAAGGTACCCAACTTAGAAAGGTCTTGTACCCAACCCATAATATATATTTTTTTTCTTTTCCAAAAATAGAAATAAATCCTATTACACGCTAAAGTCCAGGCCCCCCTGTAAGTACTCTTTTAGTAAGCAAAAATGCCTATCCCACAAAATGAGGAAATGCATAGAGATAAGAAAAAATAATATGCTTAATCTAATTTTTACTGTCAGATAAAGTGCATAGTTCTAATAAATAAACGTATTATGCAAATATGATAAAAGACGGTGTGAAATTCTTTTCCTTGTTTGCGAAATGTTTGTGTCATCTTTTTATTACCTTTTTTTCTAGCTTCACGCTGTATCCCGCATAATTATAGGGGGGTAGGCAGAGGGAACCTTCGTTCCTCACTTTACGCAGATTTTTTTTAAGGTGTTGAGAGGTGGAACGCCGCCGCACGCCGTTTTCTTTTGCCTTGCTAACAGAGCGAAGAAATCTGAATATAGCACGGTGCGGCGTTGAGTTCCACCACTCACTTGATGGGACTGTCTTGATGGGAACAGAGAAACTGCAAGTTAGATTTCCTCGTTTTGATGTCAAAACAAAACGCGGCGTTCAGTTCTGCACCTCAAGCAACTTTTTGGACTAGGTACTAATTTGTTACCGCATTTTGAATACAAAAAATTACGTTTGAATAAGGTACGTTTTCTAATTCTTCTCTAAATGTATATTATTTAAATGAAAACAAGAATAAATATATATATATGTATCAAAAATATATTTTTGATTCATATATTTTTAGTTTTATAAATTTCAATAATGCGCCATCTATTGTCGATTTTCAGTACTATATGTTACTAGTCCTCAATAGATGGCGCTAATTGTTATAAGTAAATTATAATTAAACCAGTGCCATATATTTAAAACAATTAGTGACACATATTTATATTATAAAAGATGATATTTATAAATAATAAGCACATTTTGAAATATGTATAATCAGCTTAAATGATTAGTTTATAATAATTATAGTTCTTAAAATTGACACTAGGTGGTAATAAAATAATAATCTATGTAAAATAATTGTAATACAAATTGTATGTATGAACATGAAGAACTCAGAGTTTTAATTAATCTCTGCCATAGTAATTTAATTTAACAAATTTCGTATTAAACCTATACATTTTATATTTAATTGTAATTATTCACAATATAATACTAAATATAAAACACAAAATACACACACAAAAAGAATAAACAACAATTAATTTTTTCGTCTTCTGACATAGATGGCGCTGTATAACAATTTCTCATATTATAACGAAGTCGTTGCCCATCGATCTACTCATAGATCGTTTAAAGTTTAAATTTTGAACTATACATTGAATTTTGAAGCATTTTTTACGAATAGACAGAACGATTCAATAGGATTTTATTTCTGTATATTAGTATAGGAAAATTAATCATTTATAATTTACAGTATACTAAAAGAACTTGCTCTTTCATCATCATATTCTTATTTTGAAAAGTATTTATAAAACGTATAAAAATATTAATTTAACAGCGAGTTCGTGTCCTGCTACGTTCAAATTTTCATTACGTTTCTTTACTATATTCCTGAAATTCCTTCTCATTGACACTGAAAACAACATCTTGCAGCGCTAAAGCTCTTAAGAGTAGTTCCGATTCATTCTTCTCGACGTCCTGTTCTAGAATCCATTCATTAATCATATTTGACAGATTAATTTCATCCATTGTTTTGTCGTCTGGAACATTATGTGGTTCATACATGATTCTTCTGTAGTTTCTTCTAATTAGAAAACCAGCCTCTTTAAGTTTCTTCTTAGCGAGGTGCAGGAAAGTGGGCGATTGGAGGGTCTCTCGTAGCCAGTTCTTGATTTTATTTTTCTTTTCTTCTACGCGGGCTTTGAACCTGTGATTCAAATTTGATTGTTTTTTTATATATAGCTAAGTAGGCAAAGGCAACCTAGTGTTGAGACACTCCGTTTCATACTTTTCGCTGATTTTCGAAACATTGTGTTAAGATAAGAGGAAGGTACAGATAAGAGGAAATGCAAATATTAAATACTTCATTCGCCCTGAATGGGAATTGAACTAACCACCATCACATTTACAATCACAGGCTTGTGCTTCTGCGCTACGACTCCCTCAGTTAAAATTATTTATATAAATAAATAAAAATATACTATACCTATATAAATATTTTAATGTAACCTACTTCTTCAACTCTCGTTCTCGTCGCCTAGCCTTCAGTATATTCTCTTTCAATTCAGGTACAGTGTACGCTTCATTCGCAGCTATAGTGAGTTCCACCCACTCGGTTATTTCCGACACTCGGCTGTAAACACCAGGTGACTGGGGATCCCCACATTTTTTACCACCAAAGGATACAAGCCCCATTAATATACCGTCTCTTACTGCTGGTCCTCCTGAGTCGTGCTGAAAATAATAATAAGGGTAATGATATTTTTTATCCTTAGAGGCCATCTTTGGAGGCAGTGGTTACGACTTCAAATCCCACTCTGGGTTATGAATCGTTGAGATCCGCCTCTCGACGCGCAATGTCTCCAAATTGACCCGAATTTCGGAGAACGTAGTGCCTTAACACTGTTCCATCTGCCTACCCGATGTCCCACTGCGATGCAGAAGCTGCCCTAGCCGGCTGAGAAGCTTACTTATAAAGTATATTTGGAGACTATCATCACAGATCAAAAAAACATATATAATCTGTCTTATATCTATAAAAATGGATATTTCCCTTAGTAAAGTAAAAATCTACAACCATATGCGAGTATTTTTATGATACTATAAATTTTTATGATATCAATTTATACGATTGAAGATATTGCTATCTTATTTTCAGAGGAGTTGAGTTACAGCTATACGCTATATTTCGAATCAGGGCAGGCACAGGGAACCTATTTAACGAAACAACACTCAGTTCTCCACTCTCCGTCTAATTGTCACGCAATATGCATGTTAAGTGGCGGAACTTAACGCCTTGCTTTGTCTTGTTACCAGAGCGAAGAAATGAAAATAATTAATTGCTCCGTATAAGAATCGAACTCACAACCGCTGCGTTTATCGTGTCGCTGTCGCGTTGCTGCGCCACTACGGCCGCCATTTTACTGATGTCAATTTATGCGATTGGAGATATCGCTATATTTATTTTATGCGTGCGGCTTCGCCTGCTTAATCTTATTATTATAGCCTAATTTTACAAAATGCTTAGATAATATAAAGCATATCCTAATGTAGGTACAAGCTATATTATAACAGTTTACAATACAACTCCTTAAGGTTAGTGTTCATCTAAACCCATTTAGTAGTTTAAGGGTAAAAATGGGACAAACATACATCCTAACAAATTTTCACATTTATAATATTAGTAAGAAGGATGTTTACATTGCAAGCGTCCTTCCCCCCGGTAGCATAACCGGCGCACAGCATTCTAGGTGTTATATAAAAACTGTAGGCCTTTTGACAATCTTCGAGACGCATTACGGGCACTGGTACGAAACGTAGCCTATCTGGGATGTTGCCATATCCTGATTCCTGAAAGGAAGATGCCCCTTTAGCCAGCGGGAACCTAGTGTTGAGAATGCTCAGTTCCGAGTGGTGGAACTAAACACCACGCTTTATCTTGTTACTAGAGCGAAGAAATAAAAATAATTACTTGTTACTTATATATATTAAAACGTAGTATTAGTACTAAGCTAAATATTCGAATCCGATTCATGAGATCTAATATTCATAATTTCTATCTTCTTATTGAGAGTTAGTTATGTTACCAAAATGAGAAAGTAAATAGTATTTCTTTTTTTCACAGTAGGTAGAGGGAACCTAGTGTTAAGGCATCCTCTGTTTGTGCCCAATTTTTAAGACGTTGCGTGTTGAGTGGCGGAACTCAGCACAACACTTTGAGCGAGCAAGTAAAAATAACTCGGGGTAATCCGCAAAGGTGTATCGAACCCACACCTGTCGTGTTTATAGTGTAACGTTGTTCACGATAGCCTGACAGAAAATATGATAGGAATAAAAAACTTACATGAATACTGCCCCATCCACTAACTATCAATATATCGTCGACGTCGATACCATAGTCCTGCGCGGGT
Source organism: Heliconius cydno galanthus (assembly GCA_036379175.1). Taxonomy (NCBI): domain Eukaryota; kingdom Metazoa; phylum Arthropoda; class Insecta; order Lepidoptera; family Nymphalidae; genus Heliconius; species Heliconius cydno. Next base: position 586,972 of record JAKRZM010000210.1, read on the forward strand.
AGGTTCAGTACTGCGATATTCCTACCGATAGGTAGTGGACGATCCAAGCGTAGTAAGGAATAGTCAAAGTCTGCGTTGCCTGGAGAATACTGTGGCGCGAAAAATACCTGAAAATATATATGCTTTAAGATCAATTAGACTAGTCATGGTGCAGGGGTACAAGCGTATGACTGTAAACGCAACAGGTTATGGGTTCTATTCCCACTCGAGGAAATTAACAATATTTACCGTTTTCATTTCCTCGCTCTGGTGACGAGGCAAAGCGCGGCGTTCAGCCACACCACTCAACAACGCAATGCCTCTATAATACTGCGGAAAGTGCAGAACGGAGTATCTAAATAGGAACGGAGTGTCTCCACACTAGGTTCCTAAAAAAAGCTAAAAGAAAAAATGTAGAATAGTTCTACTGCGCTATGATATCGCTAATAATTTTCATTATACCTTATTTACTCTAGCTTGATAGCCGCCTCGGTTGTGAAACGAGCTTCCAGCTCTTATAATAAAAGGCAAAAGTTTCCTTTTGTCTCCATCATAAGCTCTGAAACAATTAAAAGTTTTATATGAAAAATTAATTGTTGTCTCGCTGTAATAAATAGTTAAAGCAAATTACGGCTCCTTAAGTTCTGTTGATAGTATCAGATTTAATGTAGTATACAAGATTTTCAAATTTGTTTTGCTTTTATAGCTTCATGCTGTATCCTGTATATAGCAACCCTGCCGTATGTATGCGGGATAAAGCGTGAAGCTGACAGACCAATTAGTGCAAAGCGATCATTCTCCAGGCACCGTCTTATTTTAGAAATCTAGTAGCGTAGTGTGTTGGGGTGTGAAAATCAACAACGTGCTATGTCTTATTAATAGGGTAAGAAAATGAGAGTAACTAAAATATGAAAATAACAGGTCCAACAGTTCTCCAGAACTCTCCCCATGATAAATGCGGTAGAGAACGCTCAGCAAGATAACATCATACGCAAAGCCAAAGTGTCTAGGATTTCACAAATTGTAGAGTGCCCAAACATACGAACAGCTCCAAGTTTTTAACCGACTTCTGTAAGAAAAGGAGGTTATCAATTCGACTGTATTTTTTTTTTTTTTTTTTTTTTTTTTATGTTTGTTACCTCATAACTTTTAACTGGGTGGACCGATTTTGATAATTTTTTTTTTATTTGAAAGGTATAGCTTCCCGAATGGTCCCATTTTTTTTTGGTCCATGTCTGACAATGGTATCCATGAGAAAATCACATAAGTCTTAAATTTGCATTATGCATGTGCGCGACTAATAGCCGAATAACTCAATGTCGCGCCAACCGATTTTGATGATTCTTTTTTTATTTGAAAGGATACACTTCAAGGATAATTTGGTGAAAGTTTGGTTAGGTTTCGATTATGGAATCCGGAGAAAATTGAGAAAGTTTGTTTTTTTTGGTCAAAAATTAATTATACTGTAATAGTTACAAGCAAAAACTTTTTAAATTGATGTCAGAAGTGAGATTCCTGATCGTTGCATTTCTTTTCAACCAATCTCAAAAAAGAGGATGTTCTCATTTTCAACCAACTTCAAAAAAGGGAGATTCCGAATTCACCCGAATACTTTTTATGTTTGTTCTTGTCAATATACCAAAATGTAACTTTGCACAAAAATAATAGCTAATTAAATGAAGTTTTACATAGAACAATCACAACCACTCGTTGACAACCACTACCACCACCATCACCACTCGTTCAAGAAGCATCATTTTAAGATCTACCCATCACTAAAAATCGTAAAATAAATTAATTTTTAACAAAAACAAAAACCGACTTCTAACAACGAACTAAAAAGTGAAAAATAATTATATAAAGATTTTATAATTTTGAAGTCGGTGTCAAACTAATGCTACAACACCTTTACTACAATATCTAATTACTAAGCCTGTTTGTTTTACTTGGCACCGACTTCAAAATTATAAAATCTTTATATAATTATTTTTCACTTTTTAGTTCGTTGTTAGAAGTCGGTTTTTGTTTTTGTTAAAAAATAATTTATATGTGATCAAATGATTCAAGCTGATACTGGGATGCACCAGCTCAGAGATGAGAACAGTACTCGTTATGAGGCCGAAACTGGAGCCTATACAGGGCCAGGGTCCGCCACTCAACGAGCCATGTGTCGAATTCAGGCGGAAAGTGGGCATCGGAGTGTCTTATCAATAGATTCATTACCTATTGCCAAACGAAAAATGAATCAAAAACATCTACTTGATAAATATCTCGAAATTCCGTCACAAAGGCGCCTACATAATTGTTATTAGGGACAAGTTAATAAAGAGTAATTGAATTTTTATTGAAATTTTTTGTAAAAAGCAAATTGTACATTTCATGTCGGTCGTGGCTTTGGCTCCTTGCCAACACTCCCCACTACGACAGTTACGGTGCAACCGCAATTATTTAACATTTTGTTAAATGATATATTTTTGGTTATTGGCAATTTTCTCATTTTAGGAGGTAAACGAAGGAGCCTGATGGATTCCCTCAGTTCTCATTATTCTCATCGTGATGCGTTGGACAGCGTTTGACTATAAGCACGATGGTTGTGTGTTTGGATTCCTTTTCATGGTAGTGATTATATTAAAATTAAGTTTATATCAACTTTGGTAGACAAGTGAGTTCCGCCATTCAACATATAATGTCTTCAAAATTAAGCGGAACACTAAATTCCTTCTGCTCACCATGCTATTCAGGAAGAAAGCGTTAAATTATCAATTTCTCAAGAGAAATCGATCGTTTTACCAATAAATCTTAGAATAACTCACGATTCAAAGCAATGACCAGCTGTCAAAATCCATTGTTCATCAATAATAGACCCTCCACACCAGTGCTTCCCGTGGCTTGAAATAGCCACGTTATAAGGATACATGCTGATGCTGGTCTCCATGCCACCAACTATGCGCCGCACGGCATATGTGCGGAATGCCCACGCTAATTTCTTGTCGTTTTTAACTGAAATTTTGAACTATTAGGTAAGGTTTGTAATATTCTATCATAGGATTTAACTGTCAACGGGTTCTATCTCCACTCGTAGGATTTGTTTTTATCGTAATAATAAGCGTGGCATTGAGTTGGCAGTGCAGTGACTCCAGAATTGTGCGGAAAGTAGGAGAGGGAAGTGTCTTAGTGGGAACAGAGTGTTTTAATACTAGGTTCCCAGATTCCCTCTGCAAACCAGCAGCACCAGCAAAACTTCTGCAAAACTTGCATTTGGTTAAGATAAAAAGAAGCTTGGTTAAATTAAGTGCGAAAAAAAACAGTTACTATTAGGTTACGTGTAACAGATAAACATAAGCTTGAAAATTGTCCGAATTCAATTTTCATTTGAAATAACTTTTGAAAAAATCTAAATTTTCTAAATTGGTGTTCAAACAGATAAATTGACAAGATATCGGCGACATGCACTTTAGTTTCCTGTTTCAGTTTGTTTCTCATATTGCAATATTGTGAGCATATAGATATTGTGACGCAGTGGCAAAGCGCCTAACTGTAGACGCAACGATTATGGGTTCGATGCTCACTCGGGGAAGCTAATTATTTTAATTTCATCTTCTCTCTAGTAGGAAAGGAAAGCGCGGCGTTAAGTTCCGCCGTTTGCAATGTCTCGAAAATTAGACGGTTCGCGAGGAACGGAGTGTCTTAACTCTAAACACTAGAATTTTGGTAAACTTCAATATACGTGAAAAAGCGTGATGCTTACAAAATTAAACATAATTTCATACAAAATTTACCTGTATTTGACTTCCTTTCATTTTCTATGCGATATCTCTTTGTAATATTATCATGTTTAAATCTATACCTCTCTTCTAGGAGACTAACAATTTCTTCTTCACTCACACTCGACTCATCATCATTGGGAACAAAGTTTACAAGTTTTTCTCTATTAATATTTGAGTCTAATTCAAGTAAATTTAAACTAAGCACCCGGTTAATAAATAAAATAAATAAGAAAATGATACATTTTAAAAATATTTTCATTTTGAGGTGGTTTTTCTAAATGTTCATAGTTTCACCGCATTTTTGCTACCATATACTAGTTACACACCTACTGACATTTTATAGGTATTTTTTATTACATTGACTATTATTCGAATGGTACATGTATATATTATTTATGAAGAATATTATGATTTATAAGTGTGTACTACTTTAAAAATTCTCAGTTAATGTATCTCGCATAGAAAAAGTTTTTTTAGCTACATGGTTGTGGGTTTGACTCCCACTCATAAGAATGTTTGCAAGAAACACCGGGAAAGCTTAGAAAAACAGAAGCATATTTGCAAAACATCAGGCGAAAGAAAAGACAAGACATTCGTAAGTAATGACTCCCTCTGCCTTGCTTGAGAACATAGAAGAATAATTCAAATAGAACTTCCTCTTCCTTCCATCATTATGCTCTTGACAGAGGATTCGTGGCCATCATGTTCTTGGTTTTTCTTATTCTTGCCACAGTTTTTCTATTTTTAGCGTTATTTAGTTGGTCCATTGTATAGAAGACCGACCGATGCTGTGTGAACATCTACCCTCTAATTAGAAGTAAAAAACTAAAAATTAAGAACTTACGTTACCTAATATAATACTATACCAATACTCTGTTTTTGACGAAGAGTAAAGATGGAGCAAGTGCGTAGTATTAAATTTATGATCTTTTTACGATGAATATTATCGTTTCAACGTGTTGCTTGTACTAGTGAGTTGCGTGTACACTCACGTTAATACAATATTCAATGTTTGTCCTTTCAACACTACCTTAATTCTCTGTTGTCCATTTTCGTCCCGTTTTTAGGGACATAGGTCGTTGAGTGGGTGTACTTAACGCAGCATTATATATTACCAAAGCGAGGAAATAAAAGTAATTCATTTCTCCAAGTGGGACTCGAACCTGCAACCGTCGAGTTTAATCAGACGCTGAATCGTTGCGCCACATCGGTCTCAAATATATAAATGTCTTATAATATACTTAGCAGTAACTTTGACCTAGAAATTAAAAAGTTTTCATGTTTTTTCAGCATATTTGTAAAATTTTCATTAAAACAAAGCCCGTAAGTCGTCATTTAGTTTTTAACGTTCATTTCAGTGGAATGCCTTTGTAATACAAAGCGAAGGCTTTCGAATGAGGACGTCGAGTCACAAGTGCTTATATGTGACTTCACTTACGGAAAATGTTATATTGCAATTTTAGTAACGACACCGCCGCGGCCGCATTTCGGTCCCGGCTGTCCACGGGATTTTAGCAGATTCGATTCTCATTCGGGGTAATGATTTAAAGATGTATAAAAACATATATTTTAGACAAAATGTGGCGTTAAGTTACTCTTCCTCACATGAAATATCACAAATAAATTAGGAAATTGTAAAGGTCTTGACTAGAGTCAGAGAGAGTAGGTCTTGCTTGCTTGCAAAAATATGTTTTATACATTTTTAAGCGTTAGCGGCTGAAAATATTAAATATTTAATTCTTAACTGTCTGTTCCTGTGTCTATCCTGCTATATGCGGAATACTATTAATACAAGTAAATTCTTGCACGGAAGTTAAAAAAATAAAGTTTTAATTTACAATTTGCTATCGAAAGTATAAGAAATAATGATTAAAAAAGCGAATGTCGAAACTTTAACTATAAAACATGCGAAGGTCTCGGAACAATTGCTTCTGCTGTTGCATAACGAACAAAAAATATATTCGAATTCTTCATAGAAATAAATTAAAATATCCTCAGAATTATTCAGCAAGTAGGTTTTTAACGGATCCCATACAAATGTAAGCGAGTATTCGAGGATGATAAGAGATAACAGTATCTGTAAAACAAACAAAATAAATTTAGTATTTTGTTTTAATATTAAGGCCGTCTCGGCGCAGTGGAACAGCGACTGACCGCAAACGATGTTTGCTGGTTGGATTCTCACTTGGCGGAATAAATTATTTTCATATCTTCGCTGTAAAGTGTAGCATTACATTTCGCTACTACAACACGCCATGTTTTGAATTCGAGAGGAAAGTAAGGAATGGAGTGTCTTGGCACTTCATATTCGGCATACATATACGCGATGAAGGATGAATAAAGGTTAAATTAAACGTAATGGTCCAAATCACTACAAAGAAAAATGTTTTTATGTTTAAGATACGTTCCCTAGAATTTTTTTCTGTATTATTGCTTTTTTATATATAATAATTTCCATATTATATTATGATAATACAAACACAAATACAAATTATTTCTAAATAATTTGTGTGTTGTGTAACTGAACGCCGCAATTGTTAGAAAAATATAAAGTTTGTAAATATAAAAAAATGCACTTACTTCTATCAAAAAACATATAGAAAATAGATTATGTCGTATAACATATGGAATTATATTGATTCTCTGCAATATAAGGCTTGTACTCAAAAGGAAAACTAATTTTGATTGCACATGCTCGCCAGATAAAATATCACCTGCTAGGAAAGTTGACTTAAAATAAACAATTTCTGACTGTAAGGGTGACGGTTGCGGGTTCTATTCCCAATCGGGGTAATGGATATATTTTTATTCCCACGCTCTGGTATCAAGAGAAATCGCAGCTTGGAGTTCCGTCACTCAACACGCAATGATTCGAAAATTGGATAGTGTGCAGGAAACAGAGTATCTTAATACTAGGTTCCCTCTGCCTACCCTGCTATATATATATTTCCTTTCATACTTTTTGCACAATGCCATGTTTTATTTAGTTTTTATTTTATCCTGTTGCTAGAGCGATAAAATTAAAATAGCTTATTCCCCATATTGGGAATCGAACCCACCACCATCGTACTTTCAGTCAGATGCGGCGCAGCTGCATCACGACGATCTCAAGAAAACAATATGTAGCTTACCAATATGTAATAAAGAAAAATTGTTAATAAGTAAGGAAAGTGCAATTGTAATTGCACCTGCGTTGGTCATATATTTAAATTTCACACACTAAATATTATAGTAAAATAAAATAGAATTATTATACAAAACAAATGATAAGAAATTGACTTATTTCTACATGACATCTGTCAACGTAATTTAAAAAACAGATAATAAAAGAATCAATTCTAATGTAAATTCTAAGTTTTATTAATAATCAGTACCGTTTACAATTTAATTATCTTTACGAAACATTAATTTCTCCTTGTTACATACTACATCTCCACGCTCAATTCATTTTAAAGACATTGTGCTACGCGGTGTTAAACGCCCATTACTCTCGTTCCCCACTTTCCGCCAAATTCTCGAGGCATCGCGTGTTGAATGACGTAACTCAACGCCACGCTTTACCTTGTTAACATAACGAGAAAATTAAAAAAAAAAATATTTCATTACCTCGAGTGTGAATCGAACCACAACTGTCTCTGGCGCTTACATTTGCACGCTTGTGTCCTCACGCCACCACACCCTATGATATTATACATATATAAACGCCACTTTAATTAAGCTCGCAATCAAACGTGCAAATGCTGCCAAGCTTTTCATCAACCATCGATTAGTTAAAAGCCGTTGACATTTTCAGTTTTCGTTTCCATATTTCCCGAAGTGAAAGAAATTAGAGACAATTCACTCTGTAGTTTAGTGTGATGATGCTCCAATCTCTACTTTTTGTCAAATGGTATAAGTGAATTATTTACATTTCCTTGTAATGATAACAAGACCAAAACAAAGCGACCAAGTTAGGTCTGCCTACCCTGATTGGTGTGCGGGATATAGCGTAAACGAAAAAAACATAATCATTGCACTAAATCAGCGATATTATATAAAACTGTATGAAAAAAAACAACATTTAATAATCTCCATAATAGATACGAGATCGTGTAAACGGACTCTAAAAAACAATAGAGCTGTTTGCATTGGAAGAATAAACATTCGTCCACGTTTTATTTCTAGATGACATATTTTTCTCTTCACATTTCTGCATTATGCTCGGTCGGCCGGTGTTTTTATAACCGGTATCATTTTGAATATAGATACTATTGGCGATGTTTTATTTATTTTATAGGGAGGTAATATGTTACTAGTTAATATTTTAGTTGGTTTTGGTTTTGGATTTGATTCTCTCGATGCAGCGAGGAGCAAAAAATAACAAATCTTTTTAGCTAGATATCCTATATCTATATATTGGTATAAAAACTGTATTTCTACATTTACTTTAAAAAAAGATTTATCCGTTTATAAAGCAACACGCGTATTTCGACACTATAAAGAAAAATAAAATTAGTTGGGTATTTCCGGTAACCTAGAATTGTGAAATTTGGCAGCTAGCATCCAAAGGTCTAGCCTTTAAGGGGGGCAAAATTCGGTATTACAAGCCGCTAGTTCAAGTGAAGTATCGGAAGAAAGGGCTGTGGCTAAGCTAAACAGGAATTTGAAAAAAAAAAGCTCGATAGTTGCAATTTTTGTACCGGACCCAGGTTGGGCCCGCCCCCAATTCGCGCTTGTTCAGTTTTTTTTGTAGGACAATTAGATGATTTTATAAAACCCATATAGCATTATTATGAATGTAATTGAATACACGAACGCAATGCTCCATGGTTATATACGAGTATGTACGTAAATAATTGGTCGGAAGTCGTTTAATTAATTTGATTGACGGTTACGCCCACGTCCCTAGAGGGAGGGATATGTAAGGTTCCTAGTATTATTTTCACTATAGATAATACAGGCTTTTTCCTGAAAAAAAACATTAAAACAATGGCTTAGTTGGTGAATTTTTATAACAAATTAGGCATTTCAGGAAAACAATTGTGTTTTTTAATATTTCCCCAAGGGGATAACGTTCTGAATGTGGTATGATGGCGTTAGTTTTCTTTAGAAAAAAATGATTTTGTTTTTTTTGTTTTCATAAATATTATAATGAATTTGTTTAAAATTATATAATTAAAAATTGTAGTTCAAAAACGCACATAGCAGGATAGGCAAAGGGAAAGAAGCCTGGGAACCTGGTGTTAAGAATTTCCACTTTCAGCTGAATTCTTGAGACATTGTGTGCTTAGTGGCGGAACTTAACGCTACGCTTGTTATCAGAGTGAGGAAATGAAAATATTAAATATTTCATTTCTTCGAGTGGGAATCGAACCCACCGCTAATCGCGTTTACATTCATACGCTTAAAATAAACTTTACCATATAATCGCCATTAATTTATATTTCCAACACAAGTGTCTCCTGACTGACTGGCAGGTCTCTGTGCAAATAATTTGTATGTTTTATTTTCTAAATAAAGATAATTTCAAATTTAAACAAAGATATTATTAATTGCAACTTAATTATAAAGGTACTTTCTTTATTAATTCGTGACGTGTTGGGTACACGTTAAATAGGAGGAAGGAAGACAAAAGGTGTTTGATTACAGCGGACCCTGCTAACTGCTTACTCTAAAGACGATAAGTTAATGAGCTTTTAATTAAGCTTTTCTATTCATTTAAGGAATATTTAGAATATTAGAAAGTGTATATTTTTGGTTTATAGATTTTCTTTTCTTTTCACGCCGTTTCCCGCAAGGTATTGGGATAGAAGGAGCTTTGTGTTATGACACTCAGCTATCTATTTCCGTGGCATTCTACAGGCACTGCGTGTTAAGTGGTAGAACTCAACGCTGCGGTTTGTCTCCAAACCAGAGCGAAGAAATGTAAAGATTAAGTATTTAATTTCTTCGAGTGGGAATCGAACACAGGCTATCGGATTTACAGTCACGTCACGCACTTCTGCCTCTGCGCCATGACTGGCCTCATATTGGTCATTGATAAGCCTTGGTAATTATTTAATTTCCTGAGCGCCACCGAACAGTGGAATAGCCTACCCGCGGCAGTGTTTCCAGGTCGGTACGATATGGGTACCTTCAAAAAGTGCGTCTATCTCCACCTCAAAGGCCGGCAACGCACCTGTAGCTCCTCTGGTGCTGCACGGGGTCGTGGGCGGCGGTGATCATTATCAGGTGACCCGAACGCTCGTCTGCCTTGTCCTTTTCCATAAAAAAAAAAGTAATTGGTAAGTTACAGTTTTAAAAATGGGAGAGTTGCCTGAACATGACAAAAAGCTAAAAGTATTCAATATTCCTCACAATGCAATGAAAGATTTTAAAAGTCAATATTGGAAAATATCTCTAGGGAGGATTCGTAGAAATAAACGAGTAACGGATATAAGATACCGTCTTCTATTCAACTTTCATTATAGATACTATCGTTGGAACTCTGAAAGAAGCTCAATGGACCTTCGAGGTATGTATATACAATTGAGAATTTGTATTCGGAAAATTCTACTGTCGTTCGACTTTAGTTCTCTTTTAGTTCAATAATGACGACCTAATTTGTATAATTGGTAGTTAGTGAACAATTATTCCTTTCTCTACTTACTGTTTATTATTATAAGTTTTCACTTGACTTGTCGTATTATATGTGTGTTTCTGTATGTGACATCTTGCAAGCTCTTTAGACACACTTCTCAGTGTCCGATTGAGCTGATATTGCCACTTCAGGTCCGATGACGATGAAAATGAATGAGGATTAAATTAAATTAAATGGCTTGTTTTGTAAATAAAATATACCAACTACAAATAAAAAAAAACATAGAAAGCATGTTTTTTTTTTTAAATATTTTTAATGATTATTTTATTTACTTTTTTATTTTTACTTTACTGTACTAGTCGTCGCCCGCAACTTTCTTTGCATGAATTTTAACACGTAAGAAAATCTCAGTTTTTCCTCTTCTAGAAGGAATTTCGGCAAGTGCTTTTTCACGCATTGAATTGTACATAGATAAATAATTAATAAATGTAATAAATATAAAATACACAGTGTTTTGTCATTATTAAGTCTACTTTTTCTCCATTAATGAGAGAAAATTTAGAAAGATATATATTCTCATCCAACACTTAACGGGTGTCAGCGTCTTAGTGAAACCGTAGTGATATAATACCGGTATGATTGATGCTATTTGCTGACAACGCCGTTTGAAATTGAACCTTATTTTTTAGATATTAAAGTATGTTTTAAGATATTAATAAGATAAGATATCTAATCAACTTATGGTATTTTGAAATTAAACTTTATTTGTATGGGGTTAAGATTGAAATTTATTGCAATTATACCCTTCGTATCAATTTTTCTCATGAACAACCTTCTTATCAATCAAGATAGAACGTTATTAGTATTATGATAAAGTCTTATTTAGCATGTTCTAATCAATACAGCTTCCATTATAACACGACAAATGAAAAGTGTTGGTATTAAGTAGTAAATTGTATGAGTACACAAGATACGTACAATTAGTCGTATTATGATCGGTTTTCTATGGAAATGAGAATATTGCCTGCTTGAAAAATTTTACTTGTAATATTAATTAGGGCTTATAAGTTTCTATATTCTATATTTTTCTATATTTTATAAGTCCGAATAAGATAGAAGATCTTATACTTAACGACAATCCTATTGTTTAGAAATCTAATATTTAACTTGATTTTTTAGTTATATAAACGTAGACGCTATGTTGAAATAGTATGAATGTGCCTAACTCTAGCACACGATGATTTTTGATAATAATAAACAATTTTTGATAGTTTATCACACACGTAACGTCTTTGAAAAACGAAATAATCTTTAATAATACTAGAAAAAAAATCTTTATGTTAAGCATTGCTTATATAAAAAGAGAAAGAAGACTCATTTCATTCTATTTCCAAAGGATATGAAAGGAAAATGACAATGTAATAAGCATTAAATAGTAGAAAAGAAATCCATAAACGTCGCTACCAATAAGTATTATACCACGATATCGTTTAAGCTGTTTAAACTAAAACTGATCTAATATTGACCTTGAGATAATAATATTAATATATCAAGATACCTAATAATTAGGGTAATTTTGTATATAGCAACCCCACGGCAAACTGTTGCTGGGTGGGCGGGCGCGCGGCTCAGCTACTGTTGCAAACTCAATACGAATAATTACTTGAGATGCTATAACTTGGAGATTTGAAACACTATTTTCTTGATCTTATCTTTATTTTAATATCATCTATCTGAAGAATTGAATTTGGGTTGCGTAATTGAAGGCAATAGACACTACTTAAATCTTTGATGAAGCCTTATTTGGGGTTGGACTTCGGCCACTTAGAATGTGATATGCATACATAACTCTTAGTTATTTCCATTTCAGCATGATGATTCATACCTAATTATATTTGTACAAAAATTGTTGGTTCGATTCCCACTAGAGAAGAATGTATTAATTTCAATCTTCTCGCAAAATTATGGGCCGCCACTTAATACTGAAGGTCCCGAGAATTGGGTGGAATGGAGTTTTAAAGCTTAAGCTCTCTCCCTATATGCGTGATGCAGCGTGAAACCATAAAAAGTAAAAAATATCCCTTCATCAAACTAAATGAAAAAAAAATAATCAAATAAATACGGAAAACAAAACACTGTCACAATACAAATATTTCTCGATCAATTTCATCTAACATAAATAAACAGCTCTATGTACATCTAAAACCACCCCTGTTACTCCGAGCGTTAGTACGCCACCGGCTTTCTTAGTGAAAGGACGTTATAATGCATAGGTAAGTGGCGATTACTATATATTATCATTAAATAGACATATAATAACAGAGAATATAAAGATTAGTCACTAACTTTATGTTTAAATAAGGAATACATAATAAAGGTTATGAAAAAAAATAGTTTATTGAATATTTACACTAATGTTGTGTATATACGATTATAATTGTAATATTGATATTTTATTAATAGCTCAAGTGGACTTTAAAATTGCGTAAAACTGTATAGGTTTTAGAATTTATTTTTGATATGATAGAATATAATATTTGTGGGGGGAACAGCAGTGTCCTTATACTGGGCGGCTGGCGCTAAGCTGTTCCTCCCTATCTTGCTATATGGGGGATACTTGAAGCTATCATTATCCTTCTCGACATAGATTTATAATTATTATTTATAACTAGGCCACTTATTACTTTTTATTTTTTTTTAGCTTCGTTCTCTCCTACAATAAATATTAGTAATAATTAAACTAGTTAATTACAACAATATGAACTTAAATTGTTTACTTTTCATGTAGTAATATGATTTTGTAAATCATAACAAAAAAGAAAAAAAAATTAAAAGAATTAAGTTTAAAATCAAGTACAGGCGGGGGCGCAAACGAGCGACTATAAACGTGACAGGTTACAGTTTTGATTAGGAAATAAAATAGAGGCAACGCGCGGAGTTGAGTTCCGCCACTCAATACGCCATGCGTTAATAATTATCTTAATAGGAACGAAGTGTCGTTACACTACCCTTCTAGGTTCCCTCTGCCTACTCTGCTATGTCGGGATACAGCAAGATAAGAAAAAATGTTTGATTAAGTAAGATTTTTAGCTGCGAGTGACTGTTCCAAATAAGACATTATCAAATATCTCTAATAATATTGCTTATAAAAGCTGTGATCCTAAAAAAATGTGAAATTGCATGTTTTATGTATGAATTTTGTAACTAAGCAGCTCTAACTCATATAGGGTTAAAAAATTAGGTCTTTTTACCCATTAATATAAATTACATTTCATTCCATTTATCTTTTTACTGTGTATATTTATACTAAAAAATCAAAATTTAAACAGTTTATGCGGTTTATCACGCTAATTTCAAAAACTAGGGATTCGTATTTAGTAATTATTTTTGTTTTGCATAGTCCATTTATAGAGAGAGGAAGGCTATCTATAGTCGATATACGTCGATATACACTGTACCTGCGGTCTGACTTACGTCCTGCACGTCATGTGTCCTTATATAAGTTTTAGTTATTTCCATTTGCACATGAGAGGCCAGCCACGATCGTTAACGCGACAGGTTGTGGGTTCAATTCCCACTCGACTTCATTTCCTCGCCACTCAACACGTAATATCTCCAAAATTCGGCGGAAAGTGACGAAAGTGTGTTAATTAGAATGGAGTACCTTAGCATTAGGTTCCCAGGTTCCTTTTGCCTACCATGCTATGTGTAAGACAGCGTTAAGCTACAAAAAAAATGAACAGCGAAGTCCAAGTAAACGCTATCATATATACATATGAAGATATAGTACGCTATGGACGTTATTTTATTTACAAAGCAAACACGTAAACACGACCGAAAGCTAAATAAGCGATTATCGTGTAAGCGTATAACATATACGCTTTTTGTTGTAATCTTTTTCATACAATGTATTTTTGTTGGGTACAACAAAGGGGATATTTTTCTGGGGTAGAGTTTAAGGGTAGGATTTCTCCTAAGTTCATGAAGATTAACGGCATTTTTTCTTCAATTCTGCTAACATCTTTAATTACGTCGAATAAAATCGTGAAACTTGGATATTATATGTAGATGACGACAATATGATATAATATTATGGTGCCATCGAGCTGGTCTGTTGGAACATAGCTGATAGAACCTTGGATTGTCTACTCGTAAACATATTGAGTTTTTGCTCATTACATTTGTCTTATTAGTGTGTTTTTAGTTTTTAAACTATAAATTTATTATTTAGGTGTGTAAGAGATATTTATAGACAAATTTGGAAGTTATTTTTAATATTAATATTATTTAGTTAACTATTGGCAATTAATAACAGGCTAACGTTGTATCCCGCATATAGCAGGATAGGGACAGGGAACCTAGTGTTGATACACTCAGTACAACCGTCGCGTTTACAAGCAAACATATTTTTTTTATTCGCTACAATAAAACTGAAAGTTAATAAATTTCAAAAGTCAGATGAATCTCATAAATCTTGCGATATGCTGACAGGTGTCTTTTAAGAAAATCTAATCCCCTCTACGTTTCTGCTGTGTACATTTCAAATGGATTCATTGAAAGATTACTTATTTTTAACAGAAGCTTTTATTTATACTACGTTGTTAAAAAAGTCTCCTGTTTAAAAGTCTCCTTTAATTGTTTAGTTAGCTAACATAAGCAAAAGAAAATATTTTGTATGAATTAATAATTGTTAAATCTCCTTAAGTGGTAAACGGAAGTGTCGTAATGAGAACGGACTGCTTTAACACTAGTTTCCCAGGTTCCCTCTGCTTACCCTGCAATATGCGGGAATCAGCGTGAAGCTTAACCTCGGGTTTTACGATCTGAAACATGTCTCATAGTTTATGAAATTGACAGAAAACGGGAGTGTCGCTTACAATAAGTATTTTTTTTCAAATGCGTTATAATGATTTACGATATTTTTTAATATGCTCTTAGAAAATTAAATTTTAAATCTATCCTATCTTTTAACTAAAGCTTTGCCTCAAGATGCCTCAAGTATTCAGCGGTAAGGTTTTTAGGTTTCCCATATGTAAATACATATAGAAAATAAGGTTCGAAAATATCATGATATCGAATCGAATATCGATTATATAATGTATATTTTGCATATTAAATAATTTACCCTTAGTAAAGTTCCTACGGGTGACAAAGCTGTACTTTTTGTGCCTCGAGAGATGAGACGAGAGAGAGTGGGTCTGTAGGTAATATTTGATATTAATTTCAGCTTGGTCCGCCCACGCGAGTTTAAGCAGAGATGGTTATGACAGACCGACAGCCCAACAGACAGATGCACAATAAAGTGATCTTATTAGTTCTGCTTTTTTCTTTTAAATAGATACGGAACCCTAAAGATTTAATCTACCATCTATATTGTTTAGTTTTTCATAATAGCCCCTACATTATAAATATAGCAAGAAAATATTGCGTTATATTACTTTTATATAACAACATTTGTAACTCTTTACTCTGTACTCTTACAGACAGTTTTCCAAGATTTTGCGTTTGCGAGAGAATCCCGAAGGAAAATTTCGACATATTTGAGTGTCAGAATTGATTTGGTAATCTATGAATACATCTGTGCTTATATTTTTCTTTGTATTTTAAAGTTTTTTATTTTATTTACCACGCTATAGTTATATTTACAGTCGTTTTTTTCTTTTCAGCTTTCTATGAAAAGTTAGGAATTTTTAAGTACCAATCCAGAATTGTTCCCTTTGACGTAAATACATCAACGCCCACCCAAGAAAAATACATTTCCATTTCATTAACATGACTAAATCATGTATCATGTGAATCTGTGTGTTACAACTTATACGAAATTTCCATTTCTATGTTAATATTATTGAAAACAGATATAGGAATTCTTATATAAATATATTTAATATGGATAAGAATTAAAAATGCAGCCTTTGTCTTATTATATAGAAACCATTGAAGTTCCGTTGTTTAGTCAGTATCACAAACATATTATGTATTTTATCTAATTCCTAGCTTCATAGGTTCTCGTTTATTGCAGGGTAGATAAAAAAGAATCTAGTGTTGAGACACTTCGTTCTCTTTTCGTTGTGCTAAGATACCTGTGTGTTGAATGAATGAATTTAATTTACATCAGATTGAGGCAACTGAACCCACGGCCATCACATAAACGATACTATCCCACTGCACCACGATGGCAACTACATATATTTTTGTTTCACATATATAAAATTATATTAAAGGTAGAAAACAGGTTGTTATATGACACTCAAAGCGTATTTGAAAGTAATTTAAAACTCGATCTTGTACAAATGGAAATAACATTTTTGAATTATTTTCTATGTAAATATGTACACTAGAATATTTTTAGAAATCTTCATTTAATCACGGAAAACCCGTAAATATTGTACATTTTCGGCAAAAAAATGGAAATCGGTGAAATGCGAATCGCTCTCGCTCACCGAGGGTTTCGTACCAATTACGTGAAAGCGACTTGAAGTTGATAAATGTGAGTTTGCGTCCGTATGCATTTACTTTGCAAGAAATGGAGTACAAATATGAATTTGTTATGGTTTTTCCCTGTAAAATAAGTTTCATTATTTCGGGTTATTGTCACTTTTCACTTCTTGCAAAATAATTCTAATAGGTAGCTTTTGATTACCTACCCGGCGATTAATATACAAAATGCGACAAACACGCTCAAACTAACACTCGTATCTTTTAATTGCGCTGAATTAGAAGCTTTTTTTACTGAAGGACATGAACTGTATGCTTAGATATTTCATATTAGTTGCAGCTAATATCTATCCATCCATACCTATATTATAAATTCGAAAGTAACTCTGTCTGTCTGTCTGTCTGTCTGTCTTTTACGCAATCAGGGCCAAACCGCTAATTTAATTGTGATAAAATACTCATATAGAGATACTTGGGGGTCCCGGGATGAACATAGGATACTTATTTTTCTCATATTTGTAATATTTTTGATATATACCAATATATTAAAATATTTAATAATTTGACATACAATTTATTCCGCCATGTTAATTACAACCGTCGTTGCTAAGCAACGATTTGCAAAGTTTGTTGTTAGAAAACGTCACCCAAAATGAGCTTGCATAACGCATCTCTCTATTGAAAACTGAAAATAATTTCATAAATATATTTAATAAATATTAGTATAGGTCAAGCGGGCGTAGCCGCGTTCGGGTCCACTAGTCTATTATATATCAGGCGGACAGACACATACAGACAAACAATAAAGTGATCGCAAAAAGCGGAAGCTTTTTCTTATTTTTCTTGCGACTGGTAACACAAGCCCAGAGCTTAGTACAAGCGTCAGTCTCACATGATTGCCTCCTTATCTTTCTGTTTGTATACAATGTGATGAGAAACAAACTTTATTTATTATTATTATTATTTCCTTTGTGATACTGTATCCTAAAATGATAGATGCACAATATATTCAAATTGCGGGATGTAGCGTGAAGGTGGTTTTTTTTTAATTTTTAAGTATCTCACATACCTAACAAGTACTATATTATTTAAATTCGTATACAAATTATAAATTTGCTATACTTAAACTAACGTTGGTATTACGTTACTCAAATACAACAAATACAAAAAGGGGCGACAATATAAATAGACCCCCATAAAAGTTCGGACCAAAAAAGCTTTTATGCTAAACGAAAAGTTTTTGCTATCCCTTGCACTGATTGCGATGGACAGACAGACATAACTGAAGAATGATTAATATATAAAAGGAAATAAAATAAAATCAGATAAAGATATATAATAAATGTTAGTATTATATGATAGGTGCCTTAAGTACGACGTCACTAAAAAAAATATTTTATGTCATTTCGACCTTTAAAAGTAAAAAGCGAAAAGCGCGTGGTCTTAGCTCAGAGTATTAAACTTTTGTATAAATACCTATTATACATGTAAATAACGTTTTTCAAAATTAAAAGGATATTTGAGATAATTATGTGTTTAAATTCTATTCAAAATAAATTTCGCTATAATCGCTACATTTTATTTTTTATGTAAGCTACTCTTTTAGTTGAATCTTCCTTTAATAGGAAACCACAAGGCGTAAGTACGGAACCCCTCACATCCGCATCCGCATCCGTTTTTAGTATATTTAGTAATTTTACTCATTCTGCATACTCTACTACTAAGTTTTAAGTGTATTTTTTAAATACAGGTATTTGTGCAAATTATGTTAGAAAGATTCTAGTGATTAATGTCTCCGTTTTCATATTTAGGACATCAAAGTGTCAATAAATTTTTTCATTAAATCATTTCAATTGTTTTTGCAGCTTTATATTTCCGCCCACAAATAGAAGGATAGTCAAAGGGAACCTAGCCTCCAGTATATGCGGGATGCAGCGTGAAGCTATTTATTTCATTTTAAAGCATCTTAATCTTGACGTGACGTGAAATGTGGAAAGGGATCGAAGGGCGTCGCCTCAGTATGATAGGATTAAAATATGGAGGTCAAGTTTAGAAAGGAAGGAAGTAATGATGTTAGGGCAAGAGCTTTTGAGAGCTTTCGATGAAATTTCGGTGTTAACAAGTTTATTAAATAATCTTTTTTTATATTCAGGAAAAGTATAAGGTATTTTTTTAAATATTTTGACGCTGTATGTCGTGTCGCTGTTGGATAGTATAGTTTGCTTTTTTTCTATTCTCTTAGCTTCATATAGCTGGATAGGTAGAGGGAACCTAGAACCTAGCGTTAAAACCTTCCGTTCCTACTTTTTAACGGAGAGAGAGAGGTGGAACCCATGATATTTTGAAAATTATGAGACAGGGAGAACCATTATTTATTTATTTACTCTAAACTCTACTTTCCTTCCCAAACAAGACATTGTACGAGTATGTTGAGTGGTAAGCGGAATTCAACGCCGCTCACGTTCTCACTATAGCGGAAAGATGAAAGTTATTCCTTTTATTAATAAAAAATAAATAAATTGCAACAAGTGTATGCCGGAGAAAAAGGGCGTAATAGATATTAAAAATAAACGAGTAGAACCATGTCCTGGCCTTTGGTTCTACTCGAAATACTAAATTAAATAAATAAGTAAATCTAAAACAAATAAATAAACATTTAAATAAATTATAACCAACGCCGACATGTATAAGAATTTCGACGTGCTTGATAAGAACGTATGGCTTAGTGGCCAGAGCGCTTGGACGCCGCTACTTTCAATTTTTTATGATTTTTTCAAATAGGATTTTTTAATAAGTATTTTTCTTTCCTAATTATGAAATAACTATACCATTTTTTTTTAAAATCCGTTTTCTCTTCGGAAATCGAACCCACGCCACGTCCCAAAATTTAAAATACAAAATCGCTTATAGCCGACACTCTCCAACTGCGGTAAGTAATATGTTCTTCGTTCCATGTTTGTTCACATTTGAATGTATTATATAATTTAAAGTATTTTATTGCAAGTGTGCCGTGACTATCTACTCGTAGCACTGTGGTGCACGCGACAGCTAATTTAAATAGTTAAAGTATATGGAGATCTTTAGCTAGTCTGATTAGATACTAAAACAAAATAAGGTGACTTTTATATTAGTTAAAAATGAATATACTAGAACATTCTTAATAATATATATTCACGTTTAATTATTACACACTAGCAAACCGACCGCGGCTTCGCCCGCTTCATCTTGTTGTTATATTAAAGCCGAATTAACAAAAAACTTTACATAAATTGTTTACCTATTTGTTATTCTGATGACTGTAAAGTTTCATCTAAATCCGTTCAGTAGTTCTTGTGGAAGTAGAACAAACATCTGTCGTATGAAGTCGTCGTGGTTCAGTACCACTATAAACGCCACGGTTATAGGTTCGATTTCTCAGTCGTGATAATAAATTATTATATATTTTCATTTTACTCTGGTAACAAGATAAAGTATGGCGTTAACTTCCGCCACTCAACATGCAATGTTTGGTTTTTCAGCAGTGAGTGGGGACGGTCTGTCTTAACAATAGGTTCCCTTTGCCTACCCTATTGTATGTGGGATACAGCGTGAAGATAAAAATATATAGATATCTATATGTATATGCTATGACCACGTGAAATAGTGTCACGAATGCTGTCTGAATTCCGTTGAAATGCAATATCTATTCTTCAAGAATAAAAGAGCTAGCTTTCATGTCACCCGTAGAGGCGATAAATCGGATCCTAACATATTTTAATATTATTATATAGAATAGTGTATGATACGTCAATAAAGTAATATTTATGTTTAAGAAGTTTAATTTTTAATTTTTTTTTCTAATAAATGAACCTAACATAAATAATGATATTTTTTTATGTATTTGCTATATTGTAGGTTTAATTTTCACTGGTCCTCATTGTATTCTTATGGAAATAATTGTTTTTTTTTTTCATTTTCCCGATCAGATAATAAGTCTTGTAACAAAATAGTTCTGCTACACACCCAATGTCTCGCGTTCGGGATAAAAGTGATGTATCCTAACACAAGATCCTCTGTGTATATGCTACGTCTTAAAGCGGGAAAAAGCGTGTTAAGGTTAAAAATATTTTATCTCCATTTTCCACCAAAATTTCGTTATCTATTTTTAACTCGAACAGGAAGTTTCGTATTGAGTGGCGGGCCTGAACGTGGCGATTTGTCTTGTTACCAGAACGTAGAAATAAAAATATTCAATATTTCATTCCCCCAAATGGTAATAGAACCCACAACTATCGCATTTACAAAGCATTTACATACGTGCTCCACGCCAGCCTATTAAAAAAGATTACCGTTATTTTTAAGATTTCTACCATTCTCTCCCTGGAAGGTATAACAATATAATATATTTTTAATTAACTCTCAGTTGCCGACTCAACAGACAGTCTAAAATAAGTTTTAATATAGTTTAGAGAACCACTCGAAAGAATACTAGGACAACGTTAAGCCGTAATAATAAAACGAATTTTCTTCGCAATAAAATAAAATAATAAAAAAGTAGACTAGAATTTTATTATAATGAATTAAGGCGCAGTAGACCATATGACTTTAAACACCTTATGTGTTTAAAGTCAAACGATTATATTAAAATTATTTTCGATTTTAAACGCTGGTAATGCATAGTGTAGCGTTCAGTTTCGCAATACGACATATAATGTCTCCGATTTGATTATATCTACTTAATCTGCTATCACGCATTATCAATTGAAAATAAGGGGGAATCGAAGCCACAACATTCGCGCTTATAGTAAGCCAATACCACTGAACTACGATAGCCTGTACATACAAGTCATGGCAAGTTTTCATGCTTTTTCACGCATATCGAGATAGACAAAAAGAACGTAGTGTTAAGGCATTCCGTTCCACACTTTCAACCGAATTCTGGAGGCATTGCGTCTTGAGTGGCGGAACTCAACGCCGCGCTTTGCTCGACACTAAAGCGACGAAATGAAAATATAAATATAAATAAATATTTCATTTCCTCGAGTGGGGATTGAACCCTCAACCAGTCGCTGTTACAATCACACTTTGCCACTAGCCTAGGGCCACACTAGCCCCTGCGCCATGTCTGGCCTGGCCTGATATACTTAAGTAGCATATAATAACCGCTGGTGGGTGGTTATTTTTATAACGAAGTTAGACGCAGATCTGAATATTTTATGGGCAACCTTCACTTCGATGTATTAAGTACAACATATATTAGAGGCAAGATATTTACGAAGCTCTACGGAAAAAGTTATTGAAAGTGTTCGTTTATTGGTGGAAATATATTTTTATATTGTTTGTTCTGTTTTTGTAATATTCACCCGAAACGAGAACATTGCGTTTTGCGTAGCTTATTTTATTTCCTTGAGTGGGAACAGAACCCACACCCTCCCACGTTTACAGTCACGCATTTATATGCCTCTGCTTTAGTAAAAGATAACTTAGATCTAACTTAAATAACTTGTTTTTAACTTTAAAAGTTTGACTTAGATATTTTTCAGTATTTTCTTCTTTTTGAAATGCAATTTCCATTCCGAGGTGATTTTTTTCATTCATTCGTTCATCTCAACTTGTTTAATTACTTCATTCAGTTGGAACGTGCTCTGCTTACTACATCTGGAAATTCCCAATAAATTACCGCAAACGATGAAGCAATTTGCAAAGTTGATAATGTGGTACTATTTTCTACGTTAGTTTACGTAGTTATTTAAATTTTAATATTAATTTATGTAAGCGAATTTTATTTATTGGTTGCTATTATTTTAAAAATTAAATATTAAAAATAAGATATTTATATTATTGAAACCTAAAATTTTAACCAATTCAATAGAGGAAGGAAGAACCTACCCTTAACATTTAGTGATTGTTAAACCATTTAAATCGGTCAAGCCGTTTCTGATACTAGAGTGCAAAAATGCATAGACAAGCGGATAAAAAAATTAAGGACTACTACTTGTTTTATCTTCACTACATTGATAAATGCTCCCAATTATAGTTCTCATAATATACTTCCCACGTACAGACAGCGATCAGTTACATTTTCATCATATTTATAGATACAGATGAAAAACAACAAAAACCTTTCAAAGTTATTAACTCGAGATATGTCATTCGTCAAACGAGATTTCGTCTGCTCGTTGCCAACTTATCAGTAGGTACAGAGTGAATGTAAATTTTAGTGCAGCTTTGCCGCTTGAAAAGATATATCGTGTTACTCGTCTATTACTGTATTTTAGATACTATTTTTAGGTACTGTATTTTAGTATGGTATAGTTATATTTTTGGTGATTAATATAAATATTAATATAAATATATCTATTTACTGTTCAAAAACCTTTTCTGGAGCTTTTCCTCCTTTTCACAGAAAGGAAGTCGGTAAAAAACTAAATAAATATAATACACAATTAGTGCCTTCTACCTATCCTATAATGTGGGATAAAAAGCTTATAAAACGATAAAAAAATATGTGATATTTCGTTTATCAGAGTGGCAAAGAGGCAAAGGGCTTTGAGTTTCGTCACTTAATACAGAATGCCTCGAGATTATAGTGGATGGTGAGGTATGGAGTGTCTCATCACTAGTTTCCCAGGTTTCCCATGCCCCCAACGAGAAGTTAAAAAAAGACTATTACCATTACAAGATCTTAAATATAAATGAAAATAATATATATCGTATAGAAATAGGAAGAAGTACCTACACATTTTCTGTCTAAATTAAGGCCATTTTGGACAGGCAGTGTTCGAGAGGAAATTGAAAGCGAATGAGTACGATTTGGCAAAATGTAGAGTAATTTGACACGGACTCCATTCGTTGGAATTGATTATCTTTGAAATAGTATCTTCTTTTTGATTAACTTTCTTAATTACTATTGAAATAGGCTGATATTTCTTGATTTCAATTGGTACATTTGAATATATTGTATTTTTATTGAAGTATGAAATTTGTATTGGCAAATTTGAGGCACAGCATCTGAATGTAAACGCGACTCTTGTGGGTTCGATTTCCTCTATGCCTCACTTATTATTTAAACGGTTTTATTTAGCTCACCCTGTTTGTTTATTTGTTTATTTATTTATTTGTTTGGGTCAAATTTGGTAATTGAAATTTAACCCTCTTCCCGTTAACCGATTGATCTGACATTTGGTATACGCCTTTGATTCTGGTGACAATATAATTATCCATATTCAATATTATTGTGAATCCAAGATGGCCGCAAAAAACATACTTTGAATTCTAATATTTAGTTGAAAATGAATACTTCTCCAGTACGACATAAATGTTAGACATCACGGAGACGGAGTTTACAGTCAGACGTTGCCACAATGTAAGGTAGCGTTAGCAAATAAAGCAATTGACAAATGAAACCAACTATAACATTGACTAGCACAAGCTTAGAAGACGCTCCCAACTTAAAAGGAACTATAAAACTTCAATACAATGTAAGTTTTATTTAATTGATCGTAAAAACTAAAAAGCTTTATGACTCAAAGAAGCTCAAATCAAAAACTGACATTAGGAAAACCTTTAACTTTGAGGCCATCGTAGCGCAGAGGCACAATTGCTGTGACGACAATAAATGTGACGGTTATGTGTTCTATTCCCACTCAGGGGGTACGAAATATTTAATATTTTCATTTTCTTCCTCTGGAACGCACACTGCCTCGAGAATTCAACGGAAAGTGGGGAACGGAAATATCTCAATGGGTAATGAAGTATCTTAACATTAGGTTCCCAGGTTCTCCCTACCTACCACGCGATGTGCAGTATAAAAAATAAAGGAAGATAAAACTTGTCCGTACACGTGTTACATTCGATTCGATTTTTACTCGCATATATCAGAGTAGGCAGAGAGAACCTAATGTCAAGTGTCAACGGAATGTCCGTTCTCTACTTTCCTCCCGAATTCAAGACATTGTGTATTGACTCTATAGCGAGTAAATAAAAATAATTCCCTTCTCCGAAATGTTTTGAATTGAAGGATGGAGTAGCTTAGAATAATAGTATGTACCTACACAGTACTCCATGACTTAAACCACGAGTTTTTAGAAATAAAAGCTTCAAGTTATATAGTTCAAGAAAGAAGAATTAACAAACAAAGTCAGTCTGTTATTTTCAAGTAGAACAGATTTATCTCAATACATTCCAAAGACAACTTACTTATTTTAAAATAAAAGGCATAAAAAAATATACATCGTTTTAGCCTTACGCCTGTATGCTACACATAGTGGGCTCTCCATTCCCTTTAAGACTCTACCCTTACGCATTCTCCACCTCACGTCAAGTTTTCGATTCATTGCGTGTTGAGAGGCGGAATTCAACGATGCGCTTTCCCTCGTTACCATAGCGAAACTCGAACCGCCGCGCTTACAGCCGGACGTTTGTGGCCCTGCGCACTGAAGCCATAATATAAAAGCATTTAAAAATTAATGGTTTACTCTATGTCCTATTTTTATGGGAATTATTGCATACTCTATTATTAGTCTACGTTCCGTTTACATTTCGATATTACGATTTTATTTATTTTTTACAAAAAAAAACTGAAGTTGAGTCTTCATTTTTTTTATCTGTGTTTCTACATAATTATGCGTATATATAGTGATAAAACTTTAAAGGAAAGTATTAACTAATTGTTTTGGTAATACAATTATCAAAAAAAAAATCATTATAATATCCGTTATATCAGTTTAATTCTTACAATATTTTCTTTCGTTACAAAGACATCAGTTTATTTAATAGAAAAATAATTTCGTGCTTTCTCTATTTTATGAAAGAAAATTTTCTTGAGCGAAATTTCAAACAGTCAACGCAATTGTATCAACAAAATACAAACAGGTTTACAAATATGAATCGATTGTCTCTATTATTAATTCAAACCACTGGCCTGGAACGATTAGATTACTGACAATGTGGCCGTGGCGTCCGTGGCATACAAGTGTGGCGGAAAATAGTTCATTATAAATACTAGGCTTCATTTCTCATGTACAACCTTGTAGTTTATAAAAGTAGAAGTATGACCTTTATAATATTGTAGAATATTCTATGGCAGGGTGACAGAGGAAAGAGTGATTCTACACTTCCCTTCTTTTATTTGTCTCTGCCTACATTGTTACGCGGAAAGAATGTAAATAAAAAAATGGCCAAGTGCGTGTCGGATTTTCGCACAAAGGGTTCCGTATTATTTTCCGTTTCCATAACAAAATCACGTTTGTTCCTTAAATTTTATACTACTTTTCAGTACTTATTGTTACAACGGCTACAGAATGACATCATGATGAAAATTTCAACTGTTTAATCATCACGGTTAATGAATACAGCCTGGTGACAGACAGTAAGACGACAGACACTACAGAGTCTTAGTAATAAGGTTCCATCTTACCCTTTTGGTACGGAACCCAAAAATAGCAAACCTAACCTTGGATTTACACTACCGCAGCGCTTTACACTCTTTAGCTGACAAGTGGTCTTTAGGCTTTCAGTCTTCCCATACAATGCTGTTGTTCTTCAATCACAAGTTTTAAAGTGTATGAGATCTTTTGAAGTCTCTTATTGACCTTTTTATGTCATCAATCTATATTAACATTAGAAATCTGAAGTGTTTGTTTGGTTGAACGCGCTAATCTCAGAAACTACTGGTTCGATTTGAAAAAATATATTTTGAATTGTTATTTTCTTGGAAATGTGTTGGATGTTGCGGTCAGAGGTACCCCAGGAACTAAGAGAGTGTCATCATAACACATTTTAAGTTATCATCTCATGACACTGTCATGAGTCATGGAACTCTTTATTATTTTTATTTGCCCACGCGGTCGAACGTAAAAATTTCGTCCGCGTGCTATCAGTCGCAGTACACTTCCCCCTAATTCTTAAGGCATTACGTGTTGATTGGCGGAATTCAACACCGAGCTTCACTTCGTTACCAGAGCGATGAAATAAAATTATTAAATATTTCATTCCCCCTAGTGGGAATTGAACCAACAACCGAAGCGCTTACAATTATTAAAGTATCTTAAAAATCATTTTCTAAGAATTAATAAGTAGTTTCAATAGATTCTCTATCTAGGCCCAATAATAGGTATTTCACAAGTTTGCTAAGTTCGCACGTATTCGGAATAATGCCTTCTCTTAAAAGCTCTCTAAGAATAGCTTCCAAAGCTTTTGCATTGAGTCCACTTCAAATATATGTTGATGTTGAATTGGCAACGTGTCGGCATTTTGTATGTTGAGATAGTTGAATAAGTATTTTTTACACAAATTAAGAATATTTATTTTTAATTTGTTTTTTAAAAGTAAGTGAAAATATATTAAAGTTATTAGTATAAGGTCTCTTATAAATATCTAAATTAAATTATTATACATTTGGATTAAAGATATAATACTAAA
The DNA here is from genome assembly GCA_036379175.1 of Heliconius cydno galanthus. Lineage (NCBI taxonomy): Eukaryota > Metazoa > Arthropoda > Insecta > Lepidoptera > Nymphalidae > Heliconius > Heliconius cydno. Next base: position 614,113 of record JAKRZM010000210.1, read on the forward strand.
TTTATAAACATAGCCTGCAAATCATGCCCACTAATTTGTTTATCCTTTCTTAAAATGTATTTTTTTTTAATGAAAATGGAAAACGTAACCCTCAAAACATTTACATTTTCATAATAACATTGTCACTATCCAATATTTTATAGAAAATAAAATGGCTAGCTGAGACCAAAGTCAGGTAAAAGTCATATAACAGTCAAATATGGCTGAAACGTGACATGCATTCATTACTAGAAGTAGTTTATTCTCTAACGTATATATATCGACTAAAATAGAAATATACAATGAATTTAGGTAGTCTGGTCGCAGGGGTACAAGCGCGTAACTGTAAACGTGACGGATGTGGGTTCAATTCCCACTGGGAAGAATGGAATATTTTTTATTTCCACGGTCTATTAACAAAACTAAGTGTGTTTTTTTAATTTCACGCTGTGTCCCGCACAAAGCAAGGTATACAGAGGGAACCTGAGAATCTTTTCTCTGTTAAGACTCTCTGTTCCCATTAACATATTTCAGTTCCCCACATTCTGTCGAATTCTAGAAGACCGTTACGACGGCCATGAGTTACGTTCATATATTATACCCATTTTAAAAGCAAATCTAATTTAATGCCAACACTAATGTAAAATGTTGATTTTTTACTTCACAAAGTAGTCGAGACATTGCGTGTTGAGTGACGGTACTCAACGCCGCGCGTTATCTTATTATTTCCTAGATAGAAAACACACCATTTATTTTTTTATTTAAATTAATCTTATTTTCCTCGCTCTGTGTCTGATGTGTACGCTAGCACGTGTTAAGCTGTTTAGTTAAATGCTACTCTCGAAAATTGAACATTGGGAAAGTAGAGTATTAGAAATAAGTCCCTCTCTTTCTACCCTACAAAGTGCGGGATACAGCGTGACGCTGTGTTTTTACTTAACCATTAACATTAAATGCAATGTAATTATCATTAACATTTTATGCACAAAGTCTCTAAAATATTATATAATTTAAATTTTATTAAAGAAAAAGTTCAAACAAAAACATTTAATTAGAACACGCTTCTGTAAACTTGTATAATAAATTTCTAGTTGTTAGTTTTCCGAGTATTTTTCATAGAACTGTATGCGGGAAAGTGACTAAAGAAAAATATATGCATCTTAAGTATAATATACATATCAATTATATAGAGGCCGTTGTGGTGCAGAGGCGCAAGGGTGTGATTGTAACTATGGTTATGGGTTCGATCCTTCTCGAGGGAATGAATTATTATTTTTTAATATTTTCAATGTTTCTGCTTGAGTTCCGCCACTCAACACGCAATGCTTCCAAAAATTCGGAAGTGGGGAACTAAGGGTTTTAACACTAGGTTCCCGCTGCGTACCCTGCCATATGCGGAATACTATAATATTTATACTTTATTTTATAGGCATGATATTAATAAGCTTAATATAATTGCCCGTAAATTTAACTTTACATTTTATCACAGTTCCAATTCATATGTGAGTGGCGTATTAAATAAGGCAGTAATACATAAAATAAATTATGATATAATAATTCAATTTATGGAAAAAGGAAAGGTTTTTTATTGTATTTATTCCTACATAAAAAAATAACACCTGCTCTAGGACATGTTTATATTAGGTTTTTTTTAAATATTGCGTTTTGCGTGGCGAAACTAAACGCCACGCTTTTTATCGTAGCGCGAAAATAAAAATACTAAATATTTTATTTCCTCAAGTGGGAATCGAACCCGTCGTGTTTACCTTTGTGCCTTGCGCCACGCCAGGCCTCCTTTATATAGGGTGTGAAAAAAAAGTGTTACCCCTTCTGTATAGGTAAAGTGTACTTCACTCAACAAAATTGGGTCGACATATTGACAAGGTAATCGGCTCTCGAATCTAGTAGATTCGTGTGAACTGCAAACGAGTATTTATAGCTTTGGTGTTTTGTACGGGGGATTTGTGTCGATTTAGCTTACATTGTGGAAGTAACAGGTTTAATGTATTTTAGGAATTATGGAGGATTTTAGGATATTAGGGATCCGTACCCAAGGGGTAAGGGAGGTTCCAAAAACTACACTGTCCGCCGTCTGTCAGAGAGAGAGACTAAAACATTGATTTTATTTAATTTACAGTATTAATATTATGTTAATTAAATTTGTAAGTTTTAATATTCACGTGCACAATTATGTATTGTGTGTATAATTCATATTATGAAGCATACGAGGCCGTCATGGAAGGGCACAAGCATGCGATTGTAAGCGGTTGTGAGTTCCATTCCCACTCGGGGAAATTAAATGTTTAATATTTTTATTTCTTCACTCTGTGAACGAGGCGAAGCTCGGGGTTTCTTCCTCCACTAGACATGCAGTGACTGAAGCATTCGGTGGAAAGTGGAGAATAAAAGTGAATCTTAATGGGAACAGAGTATTTTAACAGGTTATCTCTACTTACCCTGTTATATGCGGTATACAGCGTGATACTAGAAAAAATTACAGCGTTGAGCTCCCTTCATCTCGAATCTCGGTGGAAAGTGGAGAATGGAGTGCCTTGGCCCTGGATACTCTCTGTCTATGAGGAATAAAGCGTATAATATAATATGAGTTACAAGAAAGAATTGAACTAGTGACCTTGTGCATTTAATTGACTTATCCGATGATTCGGACTAATATTTATAGCTTTGTTTGTGACTAGCATGGTTTTGGCAGTATTTAATGTTATTTGTCTCACAGAAAAACTGACTTTTAAGCTTAAAAAGCTTTTTATATTTTAGAGATGAATGATATATTATTATGTTCTCATTCTTTTGCTTGACTTCCAATATTAGGCTTACCATTTTATCACTGTGCTGTAACTTAAATAAAAAGGCTTAAATAAATAATAACTTAAAAAGGCCAAAAAGATGAGAAGTAGAATAAAGATAGTACTTTCACAGTTTGTCTATTACATTAAATTAGCTCAAAAACTTTACGGAGAGTTGGGGACTGAAGTGTCTTAATGGAAAACGGAGTGTCTGTAACACGTTCCCAGGTTCCCGCTGACTACCATACTATTTGCTGGATACAGCGTGAACAAAACAAACAAAAAAAAATTTTAATAATTTTACTCTCTTGTGCTACAAACCAAAACGTTCAGTAAACTTAGGTCAAGTAACTTAACACGCCATTTGGCGAATATTTTTGGTGCGTGGAGAACAGAGTGTCTTGACACTACTTGACACAAAACTTATATTTGTAAGCCGGTCTCAATTTTGAGGTTAACGATAAAGGGTGAAGTTAAAAAAGAAACCCTAACTACGCCATAACATCAATTTTATATCAGCTTGCCTATTTTAAAATATACTGTCAACTGTCGCGACGTAACCTCCAAGAATTGCGTGTTCACATTATTTGTACACACGGAAGGCAGGTACGAGTATGTATTTATGTAACGATCTTATCTTGTAAGTATTTTAAAGTACAGTAGGACTTTAAATTGTGAGTTTATAATTTTTTTTTTATGAATCGCGGAGTTAGGTTCCGCGATGGAACACACATTGTCTCGAAAAGTTGAGTTCTAGGCTCGTTCTGCCTAATTTGCTTTGTGGGTAAAATATTATTTTATAGCTTTTTTAAAAAAGATCTTGTTTTAAATCGATTGTATGTAATTGTAATACATTGTTGCACCACTTTTTCATCACAATTCATATTAGTTCTATCTAAAATTTTGAGAAAGTGCGGTGTTGAGTTCCACCGCTCAATTTGCAATATCCTGAATCCGGGCTGAATGTGGAAAAAAAGTGTCTTAACTTATAAGAGAATTTTTATAATCCTAGGTCCTTATAAATTATAATTACGCAGTTTTGTATGAAATTCATGCAAATTTCGGCAAAAACAATGCACAAATGCAAATTTTTTAGGGGCAATATACCGTAACAGACGGACAGACATACAAATGGATAAGGGCTCCGTAGTTTTCTTTCCTGATACGAAATCCTAAATATAGTAAGTGAACAACGGATATATTACTTTTATTCTGTAGATAAATTATGTGAAAGTATTAAATTATCTAATAAAATTATCGAATTTACAACTTTGCAAACAATCAACCATCGTGGCGCAGTGGGGTAGCGTCTGATTGTAAGCGCAATAGTTGGTGGTTCGATACACACTGGAGGCAATCAGTTACTTTTAGTACATCGTAAAGTTGAAAAAAAGAATGACACCTCTTTTTTCTTGTTATTCTTGTTATCCCATTAGCTATGTAGGCGATCGTACCGTTTCCATATATCACGACGTTTTTGTAACTTTTGGAGCATTACCAAGTTCTCAGAAAATTTAATCTTCGTTAGCATCCATGACTTGTGGTTTCTTTTTAGCTTCACAGGTTTGTCGCTTTTTGTCAGTTATTACAATGTTAGCTTGATATATTTATTTACGCTGTATCCAGCATAGAGGAGTGTAGGCAGAGGGAACCTGGGAACCTACCGTTAAGACTCTCTCTTCCTATGATATTTTTTTTAGCTTCACGCTGTATCCCACATGTAGCAGAGTAGGCAGACGGAGCCTAGTGTTAAGGTGTTAAGTTGCCCCTGAGTGGGAATTGAATCATCGTGTTTACAGATAAACATTCTTAAAGAAATTCTTCGGAATACATAAGAATAAAATTTATCTTATAAGCCTCTGCAGGATAAGATAATGAATATCTTGGCAATATTCCCCCATATTTTACCCTTTTTATCTTGACGCATGCCCCGCATTTAGAGATGTAGGCAAAAATTCCGTCTAACGTTTACCTTCTTAAAATATTTTCGTTAGAATATTAACCGCGTGTTTCATTTCGTGAAAACATTTCTTATAAAGAACTTTAGTGATAATTCCTTCAGAAATTCGTGGTTACCCATACTTGAAAATCTACTGACCCGATTCTGATGAAACTTAGACTATTCCATGACCTAAATTTGAAAACCTAAATATGTTACTTAAATGTTATCCAACTTCAATAATATTACATACAGACAACATATGTCAAACTGATAACCTCCTTTTTTGATGTCGATTAAAAATATATTCCTACGTTTATTTGAACTTACGTTCTTGATTACATTCAGGAGTTCATACTAAATACCTTAGCTAACGTATAAGATTTGTTAATACGATTTTAACTTTTGTTTTTACTTCCGCTGCACGAAGGCTTCTAAACTTTACTTCATATAATAGGGTTTATACCAAACATAATACTTTGACGAACAGGATGGCAATTAGTCTTTTTTTAAAACAAAATATGGCATAATTTTTTTTTTATAATGGTGTAGGGATGCAAGCGTGACTGTAAACGCGACGATTGGGGGTCGATTTTTATTTCCTCACAGTGGTAACAAAGCAAAGCGCGGCGTTGAGTTCCACCATTCAACATGTAATACCTCGAGAATTCGACGGTGAGTGAAAGTGTCTTAACAGGAATGAAGTGTCTCGACACTTGGTATCTAAGTTTGCTCCACCACCCTCCACATGGATAGATGTTAAAAATATTGTTTAATATTTATTAGCTATGGTACACATTGTCGTTTCTACTTTAATAAACAACGTAATTACCTTCAAAAAGCACTTCCACCTGCTAAGTTTCGCTACAAGAAGTCAGCCACTGATAGCTTACATGCAACCCCATGATATAGCATGTTCTTATAAGTGCATAAAATGTTTTTATTTTTAAATTTTACATGCGAGGACGTCGTGGCGAGGCGTAATGGCACTCTACGTCTCAGTTCGACTCTCATTTGGTGGAATGAAATATTTTCATTTCGTCGCTTCCATAACAAGACAAAACGCGCTTAATGTAACGCGCTTTATAAAAGGATTACATTTAAACTATCAGTGGCTGATTTCTTGTAACGAATTTTCTTTTTTGGAAGCCTCATGCCGTATCCCGTGATATAATACTTTGTCCCCACTTTATTTGTGTAGGTACTAGAGCAAGGAAATGGAAAGAATTCTTTTCTCCAAGTAGGAAATGACACCCACAACTGTTGCGTTTTAAAATATTAAAAACATTAAACTATAAATTTGAAGGTAGTTTTACTGGAAAAGACACACTAAGATCTCTTCTAATGAAAATATGATAAAACCATGTCGTTTAAAAAATTATAATATTATGTAATTATTGTGTTATTCAGTCTTTTATGTTTTCGAACACGCTGTATATTACATTTCAGGTTTTTCTATTTTTCATCAAAGACAAGGCCTTTAAAGCAGTATGCATTTTCATAAACTATCGCTTGTTGTATGTCAGAATACTTACTCTTATGTATGTTTTAGCGGGATAAATATAAAAAAAAGAAAAAAAATGCTTAAACATTTTTTATAAAACGTTTGAGATCACTCAATTTCGATTTCCATTTTTCCCCTTAAATAATTATGAAATAAATATTTACTGCGTTACTTATTACGTACGTGCGCAGGTATAAAAAAAATAAAAATATTTTCCTCTGATTTCAAAATAACAGTGTTTTTTAGGGTTATGCCCCCGTATGTAAGGGTATATGCATGTCTTTCTGTTTGTAAAAGCGAATCTTCGAAACGCCTGAACCTATTCTTATGGAATTGAATTTCTTTATCCAGGATTTGCGCGGAAAAAATTGCCGTGCACCTGCCGTGCGACGCGAATCTACCTAGCACCTACTTAAATTAAAAAAAACAGCTTCAAGCTGTATTCCGCACACAGAATGGTAGGCAGAGGGAACCTAGTGTTAAGACACTCCGTTCTCACACTTTCTGTGCGTTGCAGTCACACCCTTGTGCCTCTGCGCCACGATGGTCTCAACTGGACCTCACAACCAGTCGCGTTTCCAAACACGCTTTTTGCGCCTGTGCCATGATTGGCCTCTATTTTCGTATTTAATATTTTAAAAAATAATTCATAATATTCCGTAGAATTTACAGCCATAAGTTGGAGCGTCCCGAGATCGCTTACCTCAAAACTTTGGTCGTAATATTCACAAAGCGTGTAAAAGTCACTTCAAATTATAAATTATTTATGAAGAAATTTTATTATTTTTCATATAAATACTCGTAGGTATCTATTATATCTAAATCTTTTGTTTGAAATTAAAGTAATTCGAGATGATTATGAGTTCGAAATTTATACGAAACGGAACAGAGGGAACCTAATAAAAAGACACTCCTATCGGATTATTTCCCCCAAAATGCAATGTATTGACATTGCATTGTTGAGTGGCGGAACTCAACGCCGCGCTTCACCTACTAGAACGGGAAAATGAAAATATTTTAATTCTAATCATTTTCTGAGTGAGGATAAAACCCACAAAGATCGCGCTATATACAAATGTTGAATATATATTTAATTTTGTACGCAAATGTTAAGGTATACTTTCAATTTTCTTTGTTTATTTTTAATTTCGAGCTTTATTTATTTACTAGTAGGTGACAATCGTATCAGAGGCTATCGTGGTTCAGTGGAATAGCGTCTGCTTCCTACTTAGGAAGGAATTATTTTCATTTCCCCATTATAACCAGACAAAGCTTGGGGTTTAGTTACGCCACTCAACATGAAATATCTTTAATTCGAACTGCAAGTGGAGAACAGAGTTACATTGTATTATTTCCGCTTGTCCAACTATACTCAATGAAAATATTTTATCTACCTACTAATTAGGTTAAATTTAATTAAAATAGATTTAATATTATTTATTCTGTAACTTATTGTACAAAAAATAAAAATCAAATATATCAGCTTCACTCTGTATCCCGCACACAGTAGGTAGGAGCGAAGAAATGAAAATATATATTTAAATAAATATTACATTTCCCCGAGTCGGGATCGAATTTACAACCAGTCGCTTTCACAGGCAAACTTTGTGCCCTTGCACCACGATTGGTTATATTTATTTATTACAGCATATTTACTAGAATCAATATAGTTTGTTATTTTAAACGTCGCGTCGTTCTCAATGTCCATTCTACCATGATATTACTATAACAAACACAAAACATAAAAAAACATTTGAAATACAAGCTTGTACATATTTTTTAAAGCTTAGGTGTTTTTTAGGTAAAACGAAAATAAACAATAGAAACATTTATTAACATACATCGAATTTCCAGTAATCTATACAAGGGTTTATTTGACTTGCGGTGACCGGTTGAGCTGAAATTTGATTTTGTTATTCTGTTCTGATGACAATACAATTATATATGCCTAATCAATATTGTTGTTAATCCAAAATGGCCGCTGCGACAAAATGGCGGATTATAAATTTTTCACAACCCACGTAATATGGGTATCAAATGAAAGGTTTTAATTTGTAAAATATAATACACTACGAAATAAATAAAATATCTAGGGACTGGATGGCGGCGAACGTGGCGTTAAGGTCCCGCCATTCAACACACATTGTGTCGATTTTTTGAGCTTCACGTTGTATCATGCACATATCAAGGTAGGCAGAGGGAACCTAGGGTTAATAATATTATATTAGTACAAAACTTCAAATTTTTTATAACGTACAAAATAGCTCAAAAATTACTAAAAAATGTATATATTCTAGCACAGTTACAACAGTGTTTCCACAAGGAAGCCTTGCATAAAATTAACATAAGGCCTCATTAAAATAACATGATATATGCGGCGGAAGGCACACCTGCTACCAAACTTCGGTAGATCAACCGCAGTTTAATTCTAACTTTGTAATTGAATAAGGCCGTTTAACTGAATACTCTGATAAACTAGGATGAGTCTGTTTCTACTTCTTGTTTTTTTGACGTTTTTATTTAAGTTTTTTTTTGTTTGTTTAAGGAACAAAAAATCGAATATTGTTTAATGTAATATATTTATTTGATCAATATGAATCATTGTTATCCATGCACTTTTTCCATCTCATGGGTAGTTCATTGATACTTTTACTGAAAAAACCACTTGGATGGGAATCAATAAAATCTTTGAAAGTGGTTTGGACTGCCCCATCGGAGTTGATTTTTTTCTTTTGAAAGAAATTATCCAAATTAATAAAAAAATTATAATCCGTTGGAGCAAGATGCGGGGTGTACGGATGGTAGATATTCCAATTAAAGCTGTGCTAATTTGGTAGCCGTCTGTCGTGTCTGTGTATGGTTTAACGTTATCGTGAAGCAGCAGTGGCGTAGAGCGATTGACTAGCCTCAGTTGTTCAGCTTTACGTAACTTTTCCGTCATGGGGTGCAAACAATTGACGTCAATCGTAACGAAAATATCGTCTGTCCAGATTTCAGAAAACTGTAATAAAGGACACCGGCACTAGTCCACCAAACGCTTAAAAGTAACTTTTTTTGAGTCAAAAATTGTGATTAAAGTGGCCAGTACGACAAAACGCCAACGTGATATGTAAGGACCTAATATTCATTTAATATTTTAATTTGGTCATCCAGAAGTAGAACAGAAGAAATAGTTTCATTGAAATTTAGAGCACGAAGGAGGTGTAGGGAACTTTTTCAACTACTTTATTGTTCGGGAAAATTTTATTGAAGTGCTCTCAGATACCGAAGAAATTGCTTGCACTGAAATATTGTCCATGAAATATATTTTACTTTCAGGGAAATTGAATAGGGGATAGATTTCGTTAATACATATTTTTTAATCAGTTTCACGTTTTTTTATAAGATCAGGATAGAAGAGGATAGAATAAACCCAGTGTTAAGGTACTCTATTCCTCTCATTCTGCCCAATTTTTGAAACATTGTTTGTTGAGTGACGAAACGAGGAAATAAGAATAATTTCAACACCATTTCCCAAATCAATGATAGTTTAATTATTTGATGTAAATGGTAATCGAACTCACGACTATCCAGTGTACACAGATAATTCTCAATAGCAAAGTGATTATGTCATCATCTTTCTAGTCTATACATATAATTAAGCTGTAACTCATAATTTGTCTTTATATGCAAGTACTAATAGTAGCTACTATTTAATAAATACGAAAACTTAAACTACCATCAGTATGGAAATAGAAAAAGTCAATATGAACGAAAGTTAGTCGAAAGTTGGCAGAAATAAATGCTTCACGTTAAAATTCATTTATTCATAAAATTTATTTTAAAGCTAGTTTTGATACCCAGAGTGTTGCTTTATTTTACTCGTTACCAGATCGAAGAAATAAAAATATTAAATATTTCATTTTCTCGACTGGGAATCGAACCTACTACCTGTCGCGTGGTCAGTCGAACGCTTGTGCTCCTGCGCCACAGTTGGTCTCTTTATTTATTTATAAAAATTTAATGTTAATTTATTTTATTTGTTACAGAAATCGTATAGAAAGAACTGCTTCTAAGCGATGGCGGGGTTCTGTCCGGAGATTAATAGCAGCCACAGTATGTAAGTAATGAGATTGGTTTTAAACTTTAGTAATCTGTATGGATTTCACACCCTTGAAGTGTGGCTTAACTCAATTTTAAGTAAATTTCGATTTTTCTATTTGATTTCACATAATTGAGAAGTTTTTTGAATATCGTCATTTTATGACAGACATTTGGCTTGGAGTTTTTTTGCCTTCAAACTGTATCCCACACATAGTGGGATAGGCATATGACACCTATCTCCGCGGCATGGTATGTTGAGTGACGTCTTCTTATCAAAGCGAGGAAAATTTTAATATAAATATTTCATTTTGCTGAGTGGAAATCGAATCCATAACCTTGCGTTTACAGTCATACCCTTTTGCCACTGATCTTATATGATATTGTCCGCGAAACCCATTAGTTGCAAACTATTCGTCAACTAATGTTAAGTTTCCCTTAGAACTTGTACTTACAACCTTGCATATAGCTAAGTTCAAAGTCTATTATCCTCTATAATGCTCTTAGCTTCAACAAGGGGCAATTTCGAAGTTATTAACTGTATTCACTATAGTTCTACATCCTGCTATTAATTAAAAAAAATATATTTGCCTTGAAAACTGATCTGTTGAAGTTGAAGTCGTCGTGGCGGAAGGCAGTGTCTTACTGCTGAATCTTGAGATACTTCGTTTCCCCCTTCTTCCTTCCACCCGATTTGCTTGTTGAGCAATAGAACTCAACGCCGCGCTATTTTGTTACCAGCGCGAGGAAATGAAAATAGTTTATTCCTCCGAGTGTAAATCGAACCCATGACCGCCAGTCAGACGCTTTCCCGCTGCGCCACGATGACCTTAAAAATAGTCGATATTATTACATTAACTACAACTAAAACTAAACTATTCTGATATAACCCAATAACTATCGGACAAAGTTCCAACAGCCTTGTATTAATAGTCTAATGGAGTGGAAAACCAATTTGTGAGTTTCTATTCGCGTCATGAATCATTCATTAATTTAAATGTATTATTTTATTTTGTCTTTACATTTTACGTATTTCAAGCGATGAGTGTAGATCCAATTTTCGCGATAGCGAATGAATATACTTATTTAATTATTTACATTTAACCGTTCTGGGAAGTCTGGTTTCTACCACGAGGGGAGCGGGACCATTAAGGACTACGTTGAACTCGCAATAGGAAGCTGCATTTATTTCCACCAATAAATAGTAAAGCGGAAAGGACCAAGCGAGCGGAAAGAGTTAAAATGAGCTAAAATCCTAAAACTCTCTTTTCTATAAATATTTGAAAAAAAAATGTATTTTATTGCTCTGGAGCAAGGCAAGACAAAGCGCAGGGTTGGTTTTCACCACTCAACACGCAATGTCTGGAAAATTCGGCGGAAGGTGGGAAGTATCTTAACACTAGATCCCCTCTGCCTACCCTGCTATAAGCGGGATAGAGAAAAAATATAACTTTAAAAATCACAAAATAAACTGAACGCTCCAGTAATATTTAAATACAGACATAAATCTCTCAAATTATAATATTAAAACCTTCTATAAAACGATTAAAAATTGTACGTGAACAAAATGAACAATTTCCTAGGTACTGACCAATTCGCAGCGAATGTGAGACGTCACATACATATGCAGTAGTTCTGTCCATTTTCATGCATTCAACAGTTACGTGCCTTTGCATATATTATGGGGAAACATTAGATTAGCATTTTTGCCGTCCCTCGTTTTACTTATGGATGTAGAGAGATTCTAGTGATAAGATACTCTGTTCTCCCCTTTCCAACCTATTTAATAGACTTTGATCGGTCCTAGGTACAATATTTACTAATTTTGAAGCCTGTCGACTTGTTGAGACTGAGACTTGTTGTGAATTGAATTCCTACTATAGGAAATGAAATATTGTGCGCGGTGTTGAGTTCTGCTACTCAACACGCAATGCTTCCAGAAAGCGGAAAATGGAGAACGGAGTCCTTGGTTGAATAATATCTCAATACAAACGCCCTGGTTCTGAGTTCGAGCTCCATGTGGGGAATGATTTAAGGGGGAATATATTTATACATTTAATTTTCATTTCCCTTCTATGGCGAAATAAAGGGAGTTTAATCATCCTACACGCGTTGTTTTAAAACGGTTTTAGGTTAAAACGGAGAATGAATCAATTTGCTATGTAAGTAAAAGTATGAATCTGAATTTTGTTTATATTACTGATCTCACATTCAATGAAATAGATCGTAGAGCCTCATATCATAGAATAGGTGGTACTAATTACAGCCCCAACCAACCGCTGGTGTACCGTGACTGACAAATTGGACGTTACGTGATTAATGACAATTGAATTTATTTGCACTATACTAACATTAGATAAAACTTTACTAATATTATAAAGCCGAAGTGTTTGTTTGGTGGATTGCGCTAATCTTAGGAACTACTGGATCGAGAGAGATATCGAACAATTATTGTTGGAAGTATCCAATCTTGGCCATTTAGCATGAGAGATTAGTGCTAGATATATATCACGTTGATCGTTTACTCACTTAGAATGTGTCATACATAACTTAAGATATTCTCACTTGACGGTGGTAGCAAAGCTGGTGGTAAAAGTTACTATCAGGTAAACTATTCGACTATAAACGCGATAGGTTGTGGGTTCGATTCCCGCCCGAGGAAATTAAATATTTAATCATTTTATTTCCTCCCTCTGAATACGTTGTTATGAGTTCCGCCACTCAACACACAATGCCTTCAGAATAACGAGGAAACAGTGGAGGAAGGGAGGGAAGGGAGCGGAGCTGTCTTAACACTAGGTTCCAAGGTTTTCTCGGCCTGCCCTGCCTATAGGTGAAATATTACATCGCACTATAATATATTTATGTATTTTTACAACTGTAAAGGATGACGATATACTATCTGTAATCTTCTAGAACTGAAAATTTAGGACGACTGAAAAAAAAAATGTAGATAGAAAAGTTTATTGTAAACATAAAAGAAATAATGTATTTTTACTACGAAAATCTATTAATGAAGTCTGAGACACTGCATAATGGGTTCCGCCCAACACTCAACACGCAATATATGGAAAATTAGGCCGAAAATGGAAAACTATATATGCGGAAAAGAGTGAAGCAAAAAAAAGACATATAGGAGAATATACAAATATAACATAGCCTTACAGCGGCATCATTATAAAGTTTTACAGAGATTTAGAGGAATTTTTAAGTTGCTGACAACTTGAAAATTCATTCACAGTACTAAGTTACATGCTCGTTTTGGATTCTTTGGATACAAAATTTCTTGAACTTTGTGTATTTTCCCAACGCTTCTCCTCTTGGACTTGCAGCGTCTCTAATGATATAATCACACAAAATTCTTCACCATATTTGATTGTATAGGAGTTAGATATTGGACTTGTACTAATGTAGAAGCATATTGAAGTTTATTTCTTTATATTCTGCCATTAGAATAGTAAAATGTTATACCATTGAAAAATGTTCGATAAAATTCCTATATACAGCTGTTTTGTTGAATTAGCTAAAACTTTACTTTTCAATAACATATTGTTTTTAAAAAGATATTATTATTAATAAATGAAAATAATGCAGATTAATAAATTATTAATTACTTAGTTAAAGCAGGCGAAGCTGCGAACGGGTTTTTATGCATCTACCCAAACCACCGAAAATAAAAAAAATATTTTGGATATCTCAAAAATATTTCGAATACTATAAGAATACCTTCTTTCCAGACAATCTGTCTTGCTTCACTCATGGTTGTAGCACAGGCTGGGTTTCTGGAGTGTTGGGTAACGAAGCTCTAACTGGCGGCGCGTGGTTAGCGGCTCTGCCTTGTTTGATTGCTTTACCCGCAGCGCCCATGTTTGCCGTTCTAGCTGATGTCAAAGGAAGGAAGGCTGGCGCGTTGTGTATATGCCTTAGTTTTATTGTAAGTTTTTAAAGGTTTTTTTATACAACATTTTTTTAAATTTTTACTTTAAAAATATTTATTTATAATATTTTGATTTTTTTAAACTGTATCCTGCACATAGTACATTAGGACAAGTTAAGCTGGGAATCTAGTGTTAAGATAACTATTTTAATTTGAAAAAAAGTCTGATGGTAGACATGCAGCGAGAATTGAATAGTGTATAAGAGATACGAGTATACTGTACATTATTTCCTCTTTACTCTTAGTCTATTTAAAAAGTAAATATTTAATTGGTGGAAATTACCAAATGATCTAACCAAACTGGGGAAATGAATATTTTAAACATAAACCTTTCTCAACTGAGGTACGATGCTTTAAACATCTAATGGAATATTAATTTGAAAGTCAGATTAACTACGTATCATAGGAGGGCCTGTCTGAGAACTATTATAATTTTATTCTTTCATGAATTAATCATTCTAGAATGCCACCGCATTATGGCACAGTCAGTATAGTCCTCCAGTAAAGTTTGTGGGTTCGAATTCCACTTGTTATACATATTTATTTAAAAAAAAAAATATTTATTTGTTAGTAATATTTTGTAATATCTTCACTTATGGAATTTATTACATTATAGTTCCACAACTGTGTTGAATCTGTTGAATGAACTGTTAGAAAATAATTTACAATTCTCGTATCTATGGATATTTTTCTTCCGGCGGCCCTATTGTTTTACAATTTATATGTTAATATATGATAATAAAATAACAATATGTGTTTTTAATATAGATATGTAATTATTTATATCATGAATAAAAAATGAATACCTAGGCCGTTGTAACGAGACGTGTAATATTGAGTTCCGCCAATAAAGACGTAATGCCTCAAGAATTCGGAATGTCTTAACACTAGGTTCCCAGGTTCCCTCTGCCTACTCTGTTAGGTGCCTGCAGGACACAGCGTAAAGCTAAAAAAATTAAATCCTAGATAAGCTGGTTCCTTGCGGCCTGGTGTGGGGCTAAAGGTGTCTGGGCAGCAAGAGTGGCGGCAGGTGCGGGAGGGGCCGGTGCATTGGCACTAGCACCGTTATACTGTGCTGAAATAGCACCTAGGACAAGAGGCCTCGCTGCTATGCCGGCTTTGGCTTCTAGGTGAGTGATGACATCTTTTAATAATCTTTATATTTTTAGCTTCTTCTTTTTTCGAATTCTGAAGCCATTGCATGGCGGAATTCAACGCCGCGCGTTGTCTGATAGCCGCAGCGAAGAAATGGTTTTTTTTTATTTTTCATTTCCTGGGATGGGAATCGAACCTAGAACCTGTCGTGTTTACAATCGCATGTTTGTACTCTTACGACTCAACTGGCCTGTAAAAATCAAATGTAGTTCTAATTTGAATCTTAAACTATATTACTTAGATCGTCTTTCTTATCTTTCCAGCTGCGGGATTCTCTTCGCCTATTCTGCAGGTGGTATGCTATCTGCGCATGCGCTATCCCTTCTAATGGCCATAGCACCAATTATACTACTCTTGTCTTTGATTTGGCTCCCAGAAACACCGTCGTTTCTAATTAGTGTGGGCAAGATACAGGTAAGATATATGTAAGTAGTACTATACGAGTATTTAAATTGTGCTAAAAATATATTTCTAATGGTGCAAATAGACTATGTCACAATAACTACTACGTGTACTTGAACTATACTGTCGTAATCTATGTGTATACATATTACCATCACTCAATACGCAATCCCTCTAAAATCCGGGGAAAAGAACAACAATTGGGAATCGAACCCGGAACCGTCGTATTTACAGTCAGACGCTATATTCGTTACTTTTATTTATAAATCATAAGCCCATTCTAACCGTAGGAAGCAGCAAAAATAATGTGCTGGTTCGACGGATCAGATTTCAGAGAAGATTTGACAGATGTAATAGAACAACAAGAAGTAAGAATACGCATATCTGAGGGTTATGGAAGGAAGGAAGTCATGAGGAGACAAGACTCAGACACATTCCAGCCAATGCTGAAGAGGAGTAGCGGGTTGGAATCTAATTCTGAGAGAGACAGAGTGGAACAGTCGGCGTGTAAAGAATTGTGTAAGTTTTATCGATTTTGTTTTGATTTAGTGAATGTTTTTCTATTATACAGATAAAGTTGTATAAAAAGCGGCGTTGGGTTCTGCAGCTCAACACACAATATCTTTTAGCTTCTATCTGTATCCCACATATATCAGGATAGGCAGAGAGAACATAGGGTTTACACACTTTATGGGGCATGTGGCGGAACTGGCGGAACAAGATGCCGTTAACATACTAATTATTTCATTATGGGAAAAAATCTATCAAAATAAATTTTGCTTCTATTGTGAAGAAACGATAATCTTAATAAAAATTACACTTTCAGTTCGACATCGTGGCACTCGCCGGGCGTTATTCTCCTGTTTCATAGTGCTATGCGCGGCGGCCGGTAGCGGCGCAGGCGCAGTCAACAGTTTCGCGGCCGCCGTTTTGAGACATTCCGCTCATAATGTTCCTGTGCTGAACGCCACTGCTTATAATTTTACAATTTATAATGGGTATGTACTCGTATGTATGTACTTTTATGATGATAAATCTTGTGTGAGGTATAGTGGTAAATGGGACAGCGTCTTCAAAGGAAGTGGTTGTGGGATCGATCCCTAATAAAAACAAAATTGTACACTATTACACTCTGTTGTTGTCGTTTCTGTTGTCGTCCTACGAATATTTTTTTGCTTTTGATTTTTTCAGAACATTGCCCCGAAATTTATTTGAATCATCTGAAGCTGGGTCGATGTTATGCGGTACTGCATTAGTGCTGGGCGCTGCAGTAGCGACTGTTACTGTTGATAAAATTGGAAGAAAGGTACCTAAATTTTATCTTAAATATATTGGAAAAAATAGTTTTTTTTAATACCTATTATTTTTTTAATTATTCTTTTTTATGAACATTTGTTTATTTTGTTTATTTTTTTACATAAATTGTGCGTGTGTTATGTTTTTTAATATGAAGTGTAATATACTTCATCCTCCAGTGCGGTTTTTTGTTAAAATCGTTATCAGCCCAATATTATGTTAAAATAAGCAAACACAAAAGCCCCAAATATTTTAAGTTATTTAAAAGCAATTAATTTTTCAGACGCTATTAATATGGTCGTGTACCGGAATAGCCTTCGGTCTCACAATATTAGGTATATACTGTGATCCACATCTCCGCATGCACTCTTGGTATCTCCACCGCTTATGGCCACTGATGAAGTTCAATTACAAGGAAAGGAACATTCGAGAACGAATAGAAATGTATGACAACAACACGTGGTATAACCATACTGCAGGTCTTTTGAATGACAGTGGAAAGCCATGGTATCGTGTTAGTATAGAAGACGACAACTATACTATAGATGGTGAATGGTCAATCAAATTTGAACATAATAAGGAGAAGGAGGAGATAACTATTTGGTTACCAGTGATTATGCTGTCGTTGGTGCTGTTTTTGTATAATATTGGATTGGGCTCTGTTCCTTATGTGTTGATATCGGAATTATTTTCTGTAAATGTAAGTATTTTTTTCACCTCTAAATATCTTTATCATCTACAAGATGACTACATCTAATATTCTTTTAAGGAATTTAAATTTATCTTTTACTTCCGGCTTTGATCTCGTAATCTAATGGTGTCGTGTCGTGTATGAGACATCCTACAGTGGGTTACAACGTAACCGTTGACGTAATGTATCTATAGCCTATTGAGTAATTACATAACAATAATTTTAATCTTCTTCAGGTCCGAAGCTTAGCGTCCAGCTTCCTTATAACTTGGATGTGGCTAAGCAATTTCCTACTACTCCGTTATTTTGGTTCAATAGCCGTTGCCATCGGCCTTCACGCTACATATTATATCTGCGCGTCCATCACGGTTTTGGGTGCCACTTACATTTACTTCACCATACCGGAAACAAAAGGGAAGAGTCAGGTCCAGATAGATGAGGCTTTGCATGGACCATGGATACTTTATAAAGCTAAGAAAAACGAACGATGACAGTTAACTGCTGGAGTGTTTACTCTAACAGAAAGAAATTTTGAAGGAAATTGAGATAACCGAAGTTAAATATTTTATGGTCAATCTGTTTAGGAGATGGTTTCCTGTTGGAACTTGAAATAAATGAATATAAAATTGGTAATGTAAGCATTTGGAAAGATTTAATACCTGTTAATTCGTAATTGGTATCTATGAGTACTGCTACACGATTTGAAGTTTTGGAAGTGCTCAAAATGTATTTATAATGTCTTGTATATGTATAGATCCCAAAAGCATTTGTTTTCTAGAGTTGTATAGATAAAGAAAGGTAGATAGGAAGTGTTAGTATTATTTTTATAGTCTGTAAGTGTATGTCTAAAAATAATTGTGTCAATTATGATAAGGCTTTCAGTGAGTGTCATTTAATGTTTCATATAAACATATTAATACACAGTGAACATATGCATCTAATACCTCACATAGCTAGGATTACATACATTTTATTATCCGAAAAAAGACTTGAGGTATTAGTGGCGGAAAACCGGTTTTCACCGAATAAGAACTATGAAAGGGCCATGCTAAGGCTAATAAAGAGTTTTGTATTTTGTAATTATTTCCTCTGCTCACTAGAACTGAGTTCATTTCAACTCTTTCCACTCGCTCGGTCCTTTCCGCCCGACTATTTATTGCTAAAAATACAAGTGTGCAGCTCACTCTTATGAGTCCATCGTAATCCGTAATGGGCCCACTACGCTTCTGGTGGAAATCGTCGCTTAGCTACGACTAGATACAGCTAATATTATATGCATTTCCATATTCTACAGACTATAAATTAATCAATCACTACTCCTTACTCTGTTTTTAGAAAATAAAAAAGGACTATTTTTAAGAAAAACATACAATTTTGTCTGCTTTTATCTCTTATCATCTTCTTTCTCTACATAGATATAGAACTTATAGAAGTTAGCTAAGCGACGGTCTAACTTTGTCTGATACAGATATGAAATCCTGACGTAAATATTAGTTCCACTCATTGCTAATAAATAATAGGTGTATTTAGTGTTGTATTATTGTATGTATGTACATATATTTTTATATGTAATGCCAGATCGTTTATTATGAATACATACAATAAATTATTTATTATTATTATTAATAAAAGAAAAAATAAGTAATGATAGCTTAAAAGAAATAATGGATGATAAATAGTAAGAGTTTTTGCAAATTTCTTGGACCAAGAATTGTGAAAAAAATAAACATTTACAAATTGAAAAAAAACAATATTCTATATTATATAAATATATGTACAGTTTGGTAATAGCATCGTCTACTCGCGAACATAGAATGTATTTTTATAGTGGTAAAACATTTTTTTAGGTAAATTATACACATACATAATGTTAAATATTATCCAAAATTATTTTTCGAAATATCACGTTATTTGCTTGTACAATATAAGAATTATTTTATTTCAAATGAAATTAATTTAGAAATCAAATGTTTGTATATTCGATATTAGTACTAACACTGGATTTTAATTATTTGTTCTATAATACGAGTATATTTGTAGATAATGTTGTTTATATTTATAAGGTCCTGAGTTGGAATTCTTAATGTAATCAGAAGAATAGTTTGGTTTTTGGAAAAGTTTCAACATTTCTTTCCATTTTTATTGAATAATAATTGTTTTTGGATAATCTTCTCTTTGTTCACTCCAACACTCCCCAAGGAACTTAGATGCTAAACAGCGTTTATCGCTTTTAGTGAATACCGCATTAAAATCTGTTCATTAGTTTAAAGGAATTAAATGTTTATAAGTTTTTAGGTAAAATTATTTGTGCTTAAATAAAAAATAAAACGAAATGCATTTAGAAATAATATACTGGTGAAAAATGTTGAAATATTCTTTTTATAGCTTCATAATATCACTTATTCCGTGCAACGATGACGTACTTGGACTTAACTTGTATTTGCTAAAAACTTTAAATATTAATATTTACCAAAATTTGGAGGAAAGTGGGGTAAGGAAGTGTCTTAATGAGATCGGAGTCTCTTAACTAGGTTCTTAGATTCCCTCCGCCTACCCTGTTATATTCGGGATACAGTGTGGAGCTAAAAAGTAATATTTATTAACTTTGATTGTATCTCCTTTAACATTTAAGAGTTAGGCAAATACGTCACTGTTGCACCAAATGAGCGATACTACTCTGTCCAGACCACAAATATTTTTGCTAAGAAAATTGATGTATTTGGAATTGGTGTGTTAAAATAGATCTATTACAAAATATCTGGATGTCAAATAAAAGTATATTAATAAATGGTCATTTTTATTTGAAACTAAAAAGTATAATTAAGTTGTGTTCCAGTTACCGCCCAATTTTAGAGGACAAAAAGGGGGTTTTTGTAGCTTCACGCTGTATCCCGCACACAACAAAGTAGGCAGAGGGAATCTAGCAACCTAATGGGAACCTCCCGTTACCCATTTTCCGCTGAATTGTCGAGATATTGTGTGGTGGACTGAACTCAAAGCCTTTTTGCTCCGTTCCCAGAACGAGAAAATGAAAAAAAATATATATATCCTTCATTTGTCTCAACAATGATTTAATTAAATGTATCATTGGTTGTCTCCAATATTTTAAAAAGCATAAATATAAGTCCAAATGACCCAAATAAGGTAAGGTAAATTGTAGGTAACACAAAATAAACGCAATAAACAATATATGAATTTATTATCACAATAATATTAATTATTAATTTAAAACTATTTATAAAATTAGTTACTAACTAATAAATAAAATTCTACTTGCCCATTGATTCTAGTCATTTTAAAATTTAAAAAAATGATGCAAATAGTAACCGATAGTAGCATGTATTTTTATAAATAAATTCATAAGTGAAAAATTGGTAAAAGGAGGAGGTACTACATTCGTTATCTAAATATTTTTTTATATTTGTCCGTCCATCTCTTCGCCATTTTAGTGACGGTTTTAAGAATTCTTTTTTTATTTTTATGCAGTAGGCAGATAAAATAATAATCAGAGGACCGGAGGAACTCAAAGCTTTGCCCCCTTATTAGAGTTTCAACCCACAATTAGTATAATATTTTATTTATTTCGCAATACATGTTTTTTTTAAATAAACTTTCAGATCTATTACTTGCAATATTTAATAGCAACTTTTATCGCACTTTCCCCTGCATAGCAGAGAGGGGAAGGAGAGAGGAGTCTTTAATAACACTACGTTTCTTCCTTTTCGCTGAATTATGAAGGCATTGCTTGTTGAATGGCGGAACTCAACTTTGGGTTACCAGAGTGAGGAAATGAAAGTATTTATTTCCCCCTAGTGGGAATTGAACTCACAACTGTCGTGGTAACATACTTGTGCCCCTGCGGCAGTTTTTTTTACATTTTGTATTATATTTATAAAAATAGAATCCATCTCTAGATTTAAAATCTCTTAAATATAATTGTCAAATACACTACTCTTATACCACAGACCTTTATTCTTCATATATTACATGATTTACTATACAAAAAAACAATAAAAATATCGTACACATGGCTCATTTGGTGCAAAAGTGACGTAATTGCATTTTAAATAAAAATAAAAATATGTTAATGTATACGGAAAGTCTATATACAAACATAAATTGTCTCTTGAAAATTTTCAAAGAAATGCAAATACAAATACGGCATTTATCCACTAAATAAGCGAAATTATGGCTAATATCGATGAAAAGTAACATTTTTACACAGATTAAAAAAATATATACATATATCTAATATAAAACAAAAAATCAGTCCAAGATCACAGCCTGACAGCACCCTGTGTCAAATCGTCATACAATTTCTGCGTCAAAGGAACATATTCACCTAATTTTTGATCTAAAAAGTATATAGGATCATCATGAAGACTTATATTAAAGCCTTGTTCCATCAGATCTCGTTTCTTTAACTTAAATGTAACGGTTAGAGGGGGCTGAGGGAGGATTCTAACGAATAACGGCCTTGCGTATGCCGGGAGTGAGTCGTTGAGTCCAGTAGCTAGGGCTGTCAAGTCCAATTTCTTTTCAGGGTCGATAATCGCTACCATGCCTGCTTTGCCTTCGACTCCTGGGATCTGAAAAAAAATATAATTTGTGTCTTAATTTTAATTTATTTTATTATATTTTTATAGTTACCCTAAAAATTCTAATTTAACTAGTCTAAAATTCAATACAAAATGGCCATAGATAAAACTAGATTTTGCATAATTAAATCTTTTACAGTTTATTCTCGCTTGAATAATATGAATAAAGATATACAGTGCCTATATTAATATTAATCCATCTTAAAACTATGAATATTTATGTTCACGAGATTTTATGCAAATATGAATACTCAGTGACACCATCATGGGTAGCTGGGAAGTATTTTACAGTGTTCGGTTAGATATTCTACCTAGACAGGAAAGATTAAAAATATATTAAATATTTAAGAAGAATTCGGCGAAAAGTGGGAAATGAAAGTATATGATTGGGAAGCGAAGTGTCTTAACACTAGGTTCTCAAAAATATTATTTTAAAAATGTTTTGTTTAAATGAAAATATTTTTAAATGTAACGATTCCATATATAATGATTCATTATTACATTTAATAATTACTATTTAAGGATAGTGTGAAATTACAGTAGAATTAAAAAAAATGTTGCAGAATCTGTTACTTACAGCTACTCCGTACACAACTGCATCTTTAAGTCCTATTAAATTGCTAATAACGCCTTCTACTTCTGCTGTAGAAACATTTTCACCTCGCCATCTGTAATTAAGAATTATTAAATTTAAATAATCTATATATATAAAAGGACTTGTCCTCACTGACTGAGGTAAGACGCACGCACAGCCGTAACCGCTGATGGTACAAACGTGAAATTTGGACAAAAGTTTACTTTCGTAATCTGGACATCCACTAAGAAGGGATTTTGAAAAATTTTAACCCTAAAGGGTTGAAATAGGGGTTCAAAGTTTGTATGGAAAAAAATTAAAATCGGAACCGATTTTTATAAAATTTGAAATTTAGATTTTTAAAAGTATTTAATTGAATACGTGTTTCATCGTTTTCCAGAATTCTCACCCTAAGGGTGCAAATAAGGGGTTGAAAGTTTGTATAGGTTTTTTTAAATCGTCACCAATTTTCATAAAATTTGAAATTCAGACTCTTAAACTTATATAATTAAACACATGTTTCATGGTTTTCTAGAATTCACCCCCTAAGGGTGCGAATAAGGGGTTGAAAGTTTGTATGGAAAAATCTTTAAATCGCCACCGATTTTTATAAAATTTGAAATTTAGACTCTTAAAAATATTTCATTGAACACATGTTTCATGGGTTATTAGAATTCACTCTTAAATACGCAAGCGAAGCTGCGCGCGCTCCGCTAGTTCTATATATTTTAGATATCTGTTTTTTGTAAAAGGTGCAAATTATACACCTTTATGTTAAAACAGATTTTAATTCTAAGACAATATTGATGAGATGATTAAGTACTAAATTACCTATAAGTATCTCCAGTACGATCTCTAAAATAGAAATATCCGTAGTGATCCATCACTAATATGTCTCCGGTATTAAAGTAGCAATCGCCCTCGACTTTAACATTGCGAACCATTTTCTTCTCAGATGCTGTCTTATCAGCGTATCCGGCGAATGTGAGGATTGCCTTCTTTGAATCTATTTTTCCAAGAAGGACACCTGAGAAGATAATTTCCTATTATTTCATGTTATATATTTATTGTTGTAGAATATCTCCTACATTTTAAAAACAGAGGGGCTAAGTCTGAAGACTCTCCGGTCAAAATAAAAAAAGTTTTGTCCGTCTCGATGACCTCAATGAGAAATGTATAGGTACTTACAAAAAAACAACACTAAAATATTGCCTAAGTAGAGAAAATGGATTTTTGTTTGTAAAAGTACATTTGAAATATCTTAACTCATCAGATTCTCTTAAAGAAAATAATGATTTCATTTTTATAAAGCTTCACGCTGTATCCCTCCTTTAGCAGGACATGTAGAGAGAACCTAGTGCTAAGCGCAGCGCTTATAGCTTTCCGCCAAAGGCGTTGCAGGTTGAGTGGCAGGCCTCAACCTGCAACACCTTGGGCCTCCTCACGCCGCGAATGAACTAATTTATTACAATTTTTAATCGTTGCTACCAGATTCTTTGTCTTATATGTAAAACTTGTGTTTCTATTAATTTAAAGTATAATATAATTACCAGGCTCATAAGGACCACAATTGACGCATCTTCCGTTTTTATCTTTCAAAATTTCACCAGTAACTTCATCACATCTAGAACAATTTATTGATTCATTCGTTGTTATAATATGTTAAGAGTATATTAAGATACTACGGTACCCCATCTTCAACCGAATACGGGTGGCATTGCATGTGTGTTTGCAGAACTGAACGTTGCGCTTTGCTTCGTTACCAGAGCAAGAAAATGAAAATATAAAATATGTCATTTCCTCGAAAGAAAAAATAAATAAATAAGAAAACACATTACATTTTCGTATAAGAAAAGAAATTATTAGCCTTCACATTGCAAAGCACTTACTTGACTAAGGTAAGAGGGTATATCGAGGACACTAGACGACTCAGAAATCCAATAGCGCCCACTTTAGAATCCAAGTTTACTGAAATTAATATTAAGAAATCATTTACTGACAATGAAGTTTATTTTTAGGCTGGTTTATTTATATTTTTTATTATATAAGTTGAAATAATAAAGTTAATTTGATTTAATGACAATGAAGAGCAAGAAATTTCACACTTTTACCTGCATAGAATAATAGACTAAGAAAAACCGATGTTTAACCACTTCATATCTCACTATGCACAAAATTTTTCGACACATTTCATATTAAGTAGCGGAACTTAACGCCACGTTCCTACAAGATCAGGAAAAGGAAAGAAAACATATTCTTTCTTTCACGTTACCTTCATTGGCCCGATGGTCATTATAAAGCAGTTAAGATGATTCGAAATGAAAACAATACATACGTAGTAATGGTAAAAGAATATCTTAACACTAGGTTCCCAGGTTCCCTCTGCCTATTTTGCTATGTGCAAGATACAGCGTAAAACTAAAAAAAACATACCCAAATTACTATTTCCTTCTGTCGCTCCATAGAACTCTAAAATCCGCTTGATTCCAAATCGTTTTATGAATTCCTGCCAGATTTGAGGTCGTAGGCCGTTGCCAATAATTATTCTTACTTTGTGAGATCTGTCTTCAGGTCCTGGGGGCACTGTTAAGAGATATCGACAGATTTCTCCAATGTATTGAGTTGCCTGGAAATTTAAAGAATTTATATTGAACTAACTATCTTCCTCATCTCATTTTTTTACTAGCCCTTTTTGCTATTTAGGCCAAGCTTTCTGATCCAATTTACGTGATTCTTTTCTTGTTTGCGGCGTAATAATTGATCTTTTATTCCAATACAATTTCATTCAGCTTGACCGTTTTTCGCTATTTTTATATATTTTAAATGAAACTATTTACATATATCTGAACAAGCTTCATGATTCTGCGATAAGAGCCCAATACATTATTAAACTCAGAAAAATTTAAGAATTTTGTTTATTTTTCGAGTCACACTCGGGAAAATTCATTATTTTTATTTCCGCGATCTGATAACAAGACATAGTTCGGCGGTGAGCTCTGAAGCAAAAATTGAGCAGACGGTAGGGAACTGAATGCTTTCACACTAGGCTTTCACACACCAAATCCAACCCAAAAAAAAATAAATCAGCACTCACTGTACATCCATGTTTAGCAGCGTCCTTCCAATAGCTTCTAGCTGAGAATTTTTTCTTCAATACAACAGTGCAACCTTGTGTCAGACACTGACCAGCACCTAACACTCCTCCAGCAGTATGATGGAGGGGCAGAGGATCGTATAGGATGTCTGACGAATTGAGACGAGCTGATGTGTGTACACCGAGTGGTATTAGAAGATACCTAAAAATTAAAAATCAAATCAGCGTCACAATGTATTCAGCACACATCAGGGTAGGCAGAGGGAACCTAGTGTTAAGTTAATTATAGAATTATTTTAAAAGACATTAAAAATCATGACTATACAATATATACTGTGACTTTTGTACTACCAAAGTCACAGTATATAAGTCAAATAGTCAATAGTCAGAGTATAGCTGCGGTTAAGTTAGATATCAACTAACCTTATATTAGTAATAATAGCTGCTTTTGGGAAACCAGTAGTGCCACTTGTGTATATGTATAACAACGTATCTCTTGGCTTGGCTGGTTCGACATCAGTGAAGTTTTCACTTGACATTTCATTCAACTCAGCGGATAAATTTATTGTATCTGGCAACACAGTCGTAGATCCTCTTTCCGGAGAATTATATTGAAATAGCGGGAAGTCTGGTATTTCATTTTGTATTGTTTTTATTGCTGTAATACAAATAGCAGTGTGTCAAAATTATTACTATTTTGTCATTTTTAACAACTTACTACGTAAAACAGAAAATGGGCTTAAATAATACTATAAAGAATTAATAGTAAACTATTTGTTGGAATATTAATATTGTATTAGATATTTCATATTATTTGTATTGAGAGTACAAAGAGATGAAAATAAATCACTCCCCCGATTGGAAATCGAAGCCACAACCTATCATGGCGGCTTCTTATATACACATATACCGATAGCTACAGTACAAAATCCTTCTACTTTACTTGAACCTCCAGAGACGTAAAAGGAAATCCCAAATAGATACTAGAATGCTAATTAAAATTCAAGGAACAGATACACTATGGAGGTCAATAGTAATAGGCGTGTTACACATTAATTACGAAATTAAATGCTTAGAGCATATCTTTAATGTTGTGGCATAATTGGAACATGCCTGGTTGGGTATGGTACTAGGTTTGAGGTCCACTCTTATAATATTATATTTTTTTATTTTAGCAATACCATTCAATTCCATTCTGGGTAATAAAATATTTAGTAATTTAATTTCTTCGGTATAGTAGCATATCATTAATATTATATCCTTCGAAAACGTTTGGAAATAATACTAATAGGTATATAATTATATAATATTTAGCCATATTAAACAGAAAAAGACGATTTAAATTTCATATTGTGCACTGTCCACGAAGAAATAGACAGAAAGCTAGTGTTAAGACACTGCACTTTTGGCCCAATATTTGAGACGGTAGCTACGCTATATCTTGTTACCAAAGCAAAAAAACGAAGATAGCTCTTTACTCTAAGTTATAATCTATCCCAAAATCGTTTTCTTCAACAAAAGAAAGAAAAATATTTATAATTCTTGACTTACCATCAGACATTTCATCACCAAAAATAACAGCTTTGCACCCAGCTATTCTCAAGCAGTGAATCAGTTGAGCTCCTCTCAGATTAGTATTAATGAGAGCAGTAGTGACCCTCAACTTGGCAAGACCAAGCCAAAGGAACACGTACTCAGGTTGAGTCTCCATGAACAAAGCGATTACTTCCCCTGTCTTGAAACCTTGGCGTTTGAAGTACCACGCTATGCGATTGCTGAATTCGTCTCCCTGTGATTATTTTATGACACTTGTTTAGAAATTTATAAAACTTTATGTATGATATTGTCTTGTACATTAAATATATGTAACTCTATAATGATAGACTGATATCAATCCGTAGGGATGCACAATAAGAGACGCTACTACAAATTCTTTTCAGGAACGGAAAAACCCGATTTTATATTTACAACTAGTGGACCCGAACGCGGCTACGCCCGCTTGAACTATAAGAATATTTATTAAATATATTTGAATAATTCAATAAGTAAATAATTCACAGTTTTCAATAGAGAGATGCGTTAAGCACGCTTTTTTGGGTGACGTTTTCTAACAACAAATTTTGCAAATAGTTGCTTAGCAACGGTCGTATGTGGTTGTTATTAACATGGCGGAATAAATTGCATGTCAAATTAATAAATATTTTAATATATTGATACATATCGAAAATATTACAAATATGAGAAAAAAAAGTTTCCTATGTTCATCCCGGGACCCTAAAGTATCTCCATATGAGTATTTTATCATAATTAAATTAGCGGTTTGGCCCTGATTGCGTAAAAGACAGACAGACAGACAGACAGACAGACAGACAGAGTTACTTTCGAATTTATAATATAGGTATGGATATTATATGGCACATAAAATTTACAATAATTATATACAAAAGAAACAAACATCGTTTGCTAACTATATTCATTAATTGACAAATTACCTGCGAATGGAGAATATTTTTTCAATTTGCATTATTTATATATAAAAATTGAAATCTTGCTATTTAAATTTACCTCTTTGAATGTGATTGATCTGTCTTCCAATACAAAAGCCTTTTTGTTCGGTGATGTCTTGGCAACTTTGGCCCACCGGCTGACCACAGTGGTGCCTGTTTTCTCCCATATCCATATTGTAAACATTGTGGTTAGTAGAACTCTCAGTCCTCTGAAATTATATATTTTTTGAGCTTCACGCTTCTTCTTCCTCCTGGCATTAATCCCGGCTATTGCCAGTGTCTGCTCTCCTACTCAACTTACTCCACTTTGCACGGTCTTTTGCGTAAAATTTTTTTAGCTTCACGCTGTACGCACACAACGTAGTAGGCACAGGGAACCCAGTGTTAAGTCACTCCGGTCCACATTTTCCACCGAATTAAGGAGGCATTCGTGATGCGTTGGCACCAGAGCGAAGAAATGAAAATTTTAATATTTTTTCTCAAGTGGGAATCGAACCCACAACCTGTTGTGTTTATAGTCACACTATGTGCCCGTAAGCTTCTGTTAAGATCATGAAAAAATATTAATATTTCAATAATTAATAATCAGATATAAGTTAATCTTATTAACGTTTTTTATATAATAAAGTCAATAAACATATTATATAAAGGATGAAGATTATACACATAAAATAACTTATAATTGATAACTATAAAACCTCTAATAAATTAATTTTTAACAAAAAAAACGTACTTCAAACAAGGAATTAAAAAGTAAAAAATAATTTTACATAAAATAATATAAGAATTAAAAATAAAATAATGAAGTCGGTGTCAAGCTAATGCTACTATAAAATCAAATTACTAAGCCTGTTTGTTTTACTCGGTACTCACTAAATAAAAAAAAAATGAAATGCCTAAGTGAAATCTTATCAATCAATTGATAATTAACCTAAATATATAACCATCTGTCGACTGCCAGCATCATAATGGATTTTTTTCTTTTTTTTAGTGGTCACGCTGTATCTTCCATATAACAGGGTAGACAGAGTAGGTATAGAGAACCTGGGACTCTAGTGTTGAGACATTCCGTTCCTCATAAAGACACTTCTGTTCCCCATTGAAACTCCCCCGCGGTGAAACTCTCTATAACATATTGTGTGATACTAGAGAGAGGAAATGAAAATATTATATATTTCTTTGCTCCGAGTTTGAATCGAACTCACAACCGTTGCGTTTACAGTCGTATGCTCATGCCCCTTCGCCACTAGGGCCTCAAATTATTTACTTATTTAATAGTTAACAAAGATTACGGGTTAAAAATTGGAAGAACCATTTCTATTACAATCACGGATTTTTACCCGATCCCCATTTATCACCCTATTTTCGAGACATCGTTTGTTAAGTAATGGAAGTTAACGCCACGCTTTGTCATTTATGTGAAAATCTCCTTGCGTCTATATGAAAATAATTTCAATATAGCCACTACCCCATATGGAATTAAACCCACAACCATCGCGTTTAGCCAGAGCCATAGCTATGACCTCAATACCCTCACGGACTTTAATCTGTCTCACAATTGTAAAGGTGTTCTGTAGAAATCGACAATCTTTCCATCGAGGGGCGGATGCTCTTGATTACTCTATTGAAATAGGTGTCCGCTTATACCTTGACCTCGTGGCATCATGATTTGACTGACAATGTTACTAGAATGTCAAGCGTGTAAGCTAATTATATATTTTTATTTTATTAGTATATCATGAAATTGGTACGCAACTCGCGGTGAGCAAGACGAACTCGCGCTATTTGCAACCAACTTTTCCTAGATGCAGAATAGACAGATAACTTGAGAACAAGGTGTAAGTCGACTCCGATCCCGATCCCGTTAGGTCTTCACTTCCATTCCCCACTTTCTGCCTAATTCTGTATGCATCGCGTGTTGAGTAACGGAACTTAACGCCACTCTTTGCTTTGTTACCAGAGCGAAAACATGGAAATATCAAATATTTCATTTTCTCAAGTGGGAATCGAACCCACGACCTGTTTCCTTTTAAGTCACACCTTTGTGCCCCTGCGCCACATCTAGCTTCAAGATATATATGTATATAAGAGTATATCAATCCTATTTTAGCAAAAAGCCGGATGGCACCCATTGTCCCGGTACCGGTGACACCTCGCCTAGACTAGGTAGATATACTTTTATTGAATGATTATGTTACATAAGATATCGAGTGCAAGTAAACTACTTTTGATTGGAGTAATTGGAATAATGTACGGTGAAAATGGAATAATATGATCGAAAATTGAAAAAACCGTCGTCGCTCAGCGGCACTAGGGTGTGACTGTAACGTGATGGTGGGTTTGATCCCCACTTGAGGAAATTAAATATTTATTTATATTTGAGATGGCGTTGAGATCCGCCACTCAACACGCAATGCCTCTAGAATTTGGCAGAAAGTGGGGAACGGAGTGTCTTAACACGTTTAAGTTCCCTTTCCCTACCCTGCTGTGTGCGGGATACAGCGTGAAACTCGTCAATTCGAGGCCAATCGTGGTTTACGAGCACTAAGTATATAAAGTACGTATATATTATAATGATTACCCAAAGTAGTAATGGAACCCACGACCATCGAGACTATAGTCATACACTGTCCCACATCTGACTACATAAGAAAAAAATAAAAATCTGAACGTTATTAAAGTTAAATTACTTATGTAGATAAGACTCATAAAATTACCTTAATAGTTTATTTTATTTCATAATAAAGGAAATATATATTTTTTTGTATATAAACAGTAAGACTAAAACTTTTATAGGTAGGTACATAAATTATATGAACAATGGTGAACTTTGATCTGCATCATGAGAATTATATTTCAATTTCATATATAAATGAAACTTAATATAACATTGGTAAAACGCACGGTCATGGCGCATTACTACAGCACTGTACTCAGTGTATGACGGTTGGGAGTTCGATCCCCGCTCGGAGAACTGGGAGAAATTTCATTTCTTCATTCTGATAACAAGGCAAAGCCTGCATTTTGGAGTAGGCAAAGGGAACCTAGTTAACACTAGGTCTACAATCTATTAGGTATACAATCCGTTCCCACTTCCGTTCTCCTAGTTATAAGTCTCACCACCAGTTTGAGGTAATGAAAATATTAAATATTTCATTGATATGAATCGAACCCAGAACCTGTCGCGTATATAGTCGCACGCTTGCGCCCCTGCGCCTGGCCTCAATGTCAAGTTTTGTGTATATTCAATACTAGCGGACCCGGACGCGGCTACGCCTGCTTGAAATATAAGAATATAATTTCAATCTAGATGAAATGCTAAAAGTGACTATTATATTTATTTTCATAAGGATGAATAACAAAATGACGCGATAACGAACGCGGTCGCGTAGCGACGACGGTTGTTATTAACATGGCAGAATAAATTGCATGTCAAATTAGAAAGTATTTTAATTTATTAGTACATATGTGTAATGTAATATTATATACCCTATAGCACTTCTGAAGAAAGCAGCTTTCATACAAAACAAAAACAAAGTAAATCGATTCAGTAGATCCAGAGATCTTAGCGTTCAAACAAACAAACAAACAAACAAACAAACAAACTCTTCCGCTTTATTATATTAGTATAGATTAATGCATAAACTTATTGGAATCGAAAACTTATACCTAGAGGTAGGTATATATAATTAGGTACTATAGTGAATCAATATTACTACATTGAGGTCAGTTGTGACTATAACCGCGACTGGTTAAGGGTTCGATCCCCACTCGAGGAAATTATATTATTATTTAATTTTATATTTTCATTACTTCGCTCTGGTTAGGCAGAGCGCAGCGTTGAGCTCCGCAACTTAACACACAATGCCTTCTTTCCAGGTCCAGGTTTCCTCTGCCTATCCTGTTGTGTGCAGTCCTTATTCATAGTAGTTTTTGTAGACATGGCTATTGGCATACACTGACCTAATAACCGATGTGTCAATCTGGAGGTTATCAATTTAAACTATATAAGAGCCGTTGAACGATTGAGAAATTGACATCGACCTCAAGCCCATGTCTATTTTAAATAAAAATATTATATTTAAATGTATTTTATTGGTACAATTAATATTATCTTCTATTGTGTATGAGGGTGTGTGTGTGTGTGTGTGTATTTCTGTTATGTGGTATTAGTGTATATTTTTAAACATTTTTTCGCCAATCAGAAAAATATGTTTTTCACTTGAAAGAAGCATATTTGAGGCATAAATCATTAAAAATAATATTAAAAGTATAAAAGTTCATAGATAATAAATGTTTTCTGTTGAAATCAGTTTTCTAAAACATGTATGCACATAAAAATGATCATATTCCAATGGAGATATAAATGAATCCTTATCATTGTCAGTTATTTTATCATTAAATCTGTTTCCGTAGTAGTCAATTATTAAAATAATTAATATTGACAAATTAAAAAACATTATTCAAAATCCTATATCTTATAAAACAAAGTCGCTTTTCGTGTCTGTCTGTTGTTTCTAACTCTTCTTTTTCTAAACCACCCAACGGATTTTGATGCGGTCTTCACCATTAAGTCGAGTGTTTTTCGTAGAAGGTTTATATATCGTTTATTATTTGTACATTCTTATGTAAATTAACATAAATACGATAAATGTGTATAAAGTCCTACCCGTTGAGACACTTTCGCGCATGCGCTGCTCTAATGGTAAGTACTACATGAAAAAATGTACAGGAGTATTGTTCCTCTTAATAAGATCTACAAAAAAGTCCGCGAGAGCATATTCGTATCTTTTAAGAATAACGTGTAGTGATCATTTTTCTGTCTAAAAATAATAATTTCAATATATTTTTTATTGTGAGGGATATTTTTCCATAATGGTATTAATCCTTATCCTTTAAAATACTTTATTAATTTTCTACGTTAAACGAAGATAAAATTTGCTTTTTACAATATTTCGAAATTGCGAATAGTTTTACAGAAAAACGCATTTAATTGTTGACACATCCCGCCGTTGACACGTCAGCTGTATGTTACTCAAGTTTCACTTATCCCTTTCTCTCAGCATATAAATAAGTATGTTAGTTCCGTTGGCCATTTAATGTAGACCAAAACTGTTTTTTACTGTTTTTCATTTTAATAAGTACTTTAGAAGTTGTTATAATATCAAAAAAATCCTTGCTGCGAAACGGCTCGCCACTCGCCATACGTCCGCCGTGCCCGCTTGCCTTACACGCATCGGTGGTTCAGTGGTAGAATGCTCGCCTGCCACGCGGGCGGCCTGGGTTCGATTCCCGGCCCATGCATTCTATTTAATTTTCCTCACAGGCAGCCACGTCGTGCTTGCTTTTCATCAGGGACAGAATACCCCCTTCAGCATTAACCACAAGCTCGAAAAAAAAAACCCGGCTGCCTCTATAGCAACAAAGATTTAGTTAGATGCGTTTGCACGTATTGGATAATTGGAGTTGAATGTATTATTTCAGCGCGATATATTTGATTTCATATTTTTTGTAAGGTTTTTGTTTATAATTTCTTCTGTTTAAAAATAGTCATTTAACTATCTAAAAATAGTCATTTAAATATATTTTAATAAGTACTTGAAAAGATTAGTAGCACAGATTTAAAATTACGGTACCTACTAAAAAATCCTTGCTATGTAAAACAATTGGAAAATCCTTATTGAAACTACAAAAATTCGGGTTGCATTAGGGTTTAATTAATTTTCACATTATCTTAAGTGCTTTGCAAACATACATTACATGAATAATCCAGTAGTTACAGCGGGCGAAGCCGCAAGAGGGTCGCTAGTATATATATAAAACAAAAACAACTAAAATGATTTCACATAGTAATGCTGAATGCTATTTATATCAACACAGGTTGTTTTGTTTTTTTTGAAACAATTGAAATCTTTATTTAGATTATGATAATGATATAGATAATTTATTAAAATTGTGTAGACAACTTTAATAACCAATTGAGTAGTAAGCGGGCGAAGCCGCGAGCGAGTCGTTAGCGTTACATTAAGAAGAATCAGGTGAAACCACGCTGTGGCTTCTAGTATCAGAATGGACTAGATAATTGCAAAGTAAAACAAATCACCGTGATGTTTAGGCAAACCAAGGGTTGGACTAGGTTTAGTGTTAAGACACTCTGTTCTCTTCTTGATTCGTCTTTCAGAAAATGATAATAAATGAAACATAATAATTTCTCCGAGATGAGATGCCAAAAACCGTGGCGCATACCGTCAGACCGACCCATTTTACTACGATGGTCTCAACGAAAAAATCCGAGTGTCAATA
This sequence comes from Heliconius cydno galanthus, assembly GCA_036379175.1. Classification (NCBI taxonomy): domain Eukaryota; kingdom Metazoa; phylum Arthropoda; class Insecta; order Lepidoptera; family Nymphalidae; genus Heliconius; species Heliconius cydno. The sequence goes on from JAKRZM010000210.1 coordinate 648,976, forward strand.
CACTCCGTTTCCTCGCTTTTTACTTGTATGATACTTGGTGCAATTTTTGTGTGCAAGGTTGACAAAATTGCATTTTTTTAACATAAAGTTAAATATTATATCAATGTATGCTAAATAATTTTCTTATATTTATATAAAATTTACTCGACAGGTCTAGATTATATATATATTTCTCGAAGAAACTAATATTTGTTAGTATTTATAGAAATCCAAGCCTCAATAAGATACAATACGTCTGTACTTTGATCCCTTTTATGCGGTTATGTTAGCACTCTACAGTTCTATACCGTGTAACTTATACCATATCATAGAATAGAGAATATATCGAGGTCGTTGCGGCGCAGTGGTGCCCCACTGTCTGATTGTAAGCGAGACGGTTGTGGTTTCGATCCCTACTCGCGGGAATTTTTTTTTATTTTCTCGGTGAGGTTTTGGTAAGAAGAGAAAGCATGGCGTTGAATTTCTCTACTCAATATACTATGTCTCAAAAATTCAGCGGTATGTGTGGAACAAAGTGTGTTAAAACTAGGTTCCCTCTGTCTACCTTTCCTATGCTACTCGTATGATACATTTTGACTTCTGCATAGATGCTTTAAAATATTGGTTAATTCAGTTAAGTTATACTTACAACATATCTCTACAAAATGTCTTCTTCCATATATAAACCCACTGATATCGATCTCCAGTCATCAAATAAACGGCCAGAGCAATGATAAGGCTTCCGAGGAACGGTGAGTTTTTCACTAACCATAGTAAAATTCCGCATATTGAAGCTATTGTTGTAAGTATAATATATTTCCGATTCTCCGCCTCTTCGAAGCGAACTGCTGTCTTTTCCGCCATAATTCCTCTGCTTTTAGTTCGTTGACATAATTTTGGAATCTGAAATGATTGAAATTGAATTACAAAAGGTTTAGCTTTACGTTGTGTCCCGCATAGTAAAGTTACTTACTTTAATACTCAATGCCTTCACAATTCGGCAAAAAGCGGGGAACAGAAGTGTCGTAATGGGAACGGAGTGTCTTAACACTAGGTTCCTAGGCTCCGTCGGCTTACCTTACCATGTGCAAAAAGCTAAAAAACCTTTTAATCAACTGAATATCATTTCTATGACTTATACGTACATATGTATATAAGTATGTATGTTTGTATATGCACTAAAATGTCATAGTAAATAACGTACTTTGGTCGTAGCGTGTTTCATTACATTCATTGACCTATTTCATTCTTATATAACGAGATAAATAATTATCACGTGGAACGTTCCTTAAGCAATATACCTGCTTAATGAAGATTTTACTAAATATTAATATCTATTATAAAGCAATTAAAAACAACGATGTATATAACACTTAAAAACTAATAAAATTGTTAAGAATTATAACAAGACAAAAATTATTATTGTTTCACACACGCGCGCGTAACTTAACACTGTTCTCGTATATAGCAGGATAAACTGAGGGAACCAAGTGCTAAGACTAATTTAGAAATCTGGTGTAAAAACACTCCGTTATCATTAAGACATTTCCGTTCCCCCCTTTCCGCCAAATTCTGAAAGTATTGCGTGTTGAGTTGCAGAACTTAGCGCTGCTCTTTGTTTCGTTACCAGAGCGAGAAAATAAAATTATTTAATATCTGATTCCCCCGAGTGTGAATTGAACCCACAACCATCGCGATCACGTCTGCACCACGACGGCATAATTTAAACATTCATACAAAAATATATCTGTATGATAATCTTCATACAATAAAAAAAAGCCATACGTAGCCAACAATGACATATGTTTGACCGGATGCTATAATTTTTTAAATTGCGTACGCGCAGATACCAGTGTAAGGGGACTGGAGTCAAATGGCGTGAATGAATGTCACTTTAAGTATATACATATATAGGTTTGTATGTATGTGTATGCGAGAATTTCTTCTAAACATTGCTTTTTCAAATTCAATGTATGTATATCTTTTTAACTTCTCACACTGAATCCCATACATAGCAGTACGTAGTGGAAAGAGACGAAAAATAGGAACCTAGTATTAATACACTCCGTTCCCATCAAGACCATTCCACTTGCGTTCCGTATAATTCTTGAGAAATTGTGTGCTCAGTGGCGGAACTGAACGCCGCGTTACGTCTCATTACTAAGCGAGTAAAATGAACGTAGTTATTAAATATATTGTTTCCTCAAACGATAATAAAATCTTCAACCTGTCGCATTTACTGTCACGCTTGTGTCCTTGCTACGACTAATTACAATACAAAATGTTCTACAGTCAAATAAAATTTTGCAAGCAAGTTTGTGTCATCGCTGTAAGTTGAATTGAAAATGTTTCCGAAAAGGTGCCACAGAATAGGCAGAGGGAGCCGAGGGAGAGTACAAAAGGCGCTCCTATACTATCATGCGAGCTGAATGGCAGAACTGCACTCAGCGCATTGCCTTATTACCAAAGTGAGGAAAAAAGACCTCAAATATTTCATTTCATCGTGAGGTAATCGAACTCACAACCTGTTGCGTTTACACACTTGTACCCCTGCACTACGACTTGCGTCAATTAATGATGTTGTTAATATTAACTATAAAGATAAAGGACTCCAGAACAGGCCACTCAAGTTAAAGTAAAATGTTTGTAGCTTCAATCTTTTTCCCTCATAGCAGGGAGGACAAAGGAAACGTTGTGTGCATCTTAATGTAAAGTTCTTTTTGAGGGGATCCAACCCATAAATGTCAAGTTTAGGTATAGTCATTTAACGTTAGTTAATTTTTTATTTATTTATTTTAACACGATGTATCCCGAATATAGCGGAGTAGGCAGATATAACCTGGGAACCTAATATTAAGACACTTCCTTTTCTTCCGTTCCTAAAGCCTCGTTACCGGAACGATGAAATGAAAATATTAATTATTTGATTTTATCGAGTGGGAAACGAACCCATGACATGTCACGTTTGTGCCTCTGCCTTACATACATTATTATATACACAGTACATAGATTATTATTATTTGTGTTTGAAATATTATTTATATTTATATTATTATAAAAATTATTTATTTATTACCTTTTACACTAAACAACGTGTTAACACTCAGACTAGCAAAACACAACACTGAGAGTGAGTCCCAAATGAGTACTGATGTTGTGTACTAGATTGTGTAGTGAAGTGGGTTAAATATCGATATTTTATTATTTTTAAAGATAATCGATAGAAATAATTGTGCACACTTATATTTTTTTAGCTTCACACTGTGTCGCACATCGAAATCTAGTGTTAATAGGTTTATAACTATATAGATATAGTTTTCATGTATTCTATAAAACAATCGAGTATTTTAACCGGTACAGTTGATCAATTTAAGTAATCACAAACCTTTTTCCCGCATCCTCTAATACACCTCTTTTTCTTAATGTGCTTAAATTTTATTAAATTTATGTTGACATAGAAAATTTTATATTAAACCCTTCATTCTCCATTCTACTGAATTCAAAAACACTTTTTATCTTAACAGATTGAAGAAATGAAAAGAAGTATAATATTTTACACGAGTGAAAATTTAACTAAATTTAAATAATTAATGGTTAAACAGCATGTGCTTCTTAAATACATAGAATAATATATTATATTTTTAGTTGTTATAAAATTATTTTTTGTTAAAGAAAACATATAATATTATATTACTAGCGGCCCGCCCGCGGCTTCGCCCGCTTTAACTAAGAAGACACTCCGTTTAACAGAATTGACTAACAACTGTCATTACAGAATGACGTCTAATATATTTGTTTATTACTTTAATCTATATCCTCTAATATGATTTTTTACCACATTACTGTAATTTATACAAGGATTTTAGATTGTTTTGAATTTAAAAATACGGCTGATGTTAATATTTGATATTCATAATTATAATAATATACTTTGAACTTAAAGCTAATTATTTATTATACGTATATTTTTTTGTCACATTACATTCTCTTTACATGTTATATTTTATATATGTAGATTTATAATAAGTATAGATATAAATTCCTATATATTTGCAGCCAAACTCGTATCAAATAAAGATAATTGAATACTTTCAGAGATAAGCGTGACTATACATACAGACAGCAGGACAGACAGACAGACAGACAGATAGACAAGAAATTAAAAAAAATATATTTTTGCTTTCTATTATTCTTTTTAAGTGCCCGTCTATCCATTTCAGTCAAAAATATTAAATGTACAGACAAAATATTTTTACTGTTTTATTATAAGTATAAATAAGTAATTGATACTTATATTACACATCATTATGTTTTGTTCAAAGGATAAAATATTCAAAGTACGTTCATTATCAGTTAGTAAAACTGACATTATCAGAATCTTTATGTTGATAATTTATTATTCATAATCAAATCTTTATATTAAATAACATATCTTACCACTGCAAATATAATTAAACTAGCGGACGCGCGCAGCTTCGCTTGCGTATTTTGGGATTCTAATAAACCATAAAACATGTGTTCAATGAAATGTTTTTAAGAGTCTAAATATCTAATTTTATAGAAATCGGTGGCGATTTAAAGATTTTTCCATACAAACTTTCAACCCCTTATTTGCACCCTTAGGGGGTGAATTCTAGAAAACCATGAGACACATGTTCAATTAAATACTTATAAGAGTCTGAATTTCAAATTTTATAAAAATCGGTGCCTATTTAAAAAAAAATCTATACAAACTTTCAACCCCTTATATGCACCCTTAGGGGGAGAATTCTAGAAAACGATGAAACACGTATTCAATTAAATACTTTTAAAAATCTAAATTTAAAATTTTATGAAAATCGATGCCGATTTAAATTTTTTTCCATACAATCTTTCAACCCCTATTTCACCCCTTTAGGGTTAAAATTTTTTAAAATCTCTTCTTAGTGGATGTCCAGATTACGAAAGTAAACATCTGTCCAAATTCCACGTTTCTACCATCAGCGGTTACGGCTGTACGTGCGTCTTACCTCGGTCAGTGAGGACAAGTCCTTTTATATATATAGATAATCTTATCATATGTACGCTAATGCACTTTAAAATATTTTTTATTGTTTTAGAACATCTTAATAAATTTTATTGTAAGTTTAGATCCACAGTGATTATCATACTTGTATGACTCATATAAAATAAATAAAACTTTTAAATATAATTTAGAGTGATTTATTGATATAAGTCAAAATCAAGATAATAACTAAGAGATGTCGATTTTATGCAGTTCAAATGAATCTGTTAAAGATTGAGTGATAAAGATAAAGTTTCTAGTACTTAAAATAAATAAGAAAGGACAGATGCAAGATCAGCGTTAATTAGAACAAGTTAATAATAAAAATAAGGTAGTAGATTTCGAATTTTTATTATAGAGACGGAAGATATGACCAACTTTTGAGTTTCTGGCCGGTTGTTGCTTGCAAAATTTTTGTTAATAAAATAATGTTCATCCAACAATTCAAATCTATTTAGGTACAAGAAGACTCAAAAGTATTTGCAAAAGATTATTTTATATACATACAGTGCGTACAGCGGCCAGTACAAGGGCCCAAGCGTGTGACAATGAGCGGTGGTTGTAAGTACGATTTTCACTCGGAGTATGCCATATTTTGGATTTCCTTTCCTTAACACTAATGCTACCAGAATGCGGTGGAATGTGAGGAACGAAATGGTCTTAATGGGAACGGAATGTTTTACACTTAGTCCCCAGGTTTCTTTTTTTCTTTCTATACAAAATTTACGAACAGAAAAAGTATTTAATAAAAAATAAAATTAAAAATATCGATATATTATGATCACTTCACTACAAAAGTTTATCGGCCTCGCTCTCCTCTGCCAGTTATCGGCGCTTGAGCATTTAATAATTTCTATTCTAAATTCTACTTTATTTGATTTAGATATAAGAATCAAATTCAATTGAAACTTCATTACTAATATGTCATAATTCTGTTATTTGAATTTAAATTTTATTTCGATATAAATAACGATTAAAATACAACAATAGAAGTTATGAATAAAAGTTAAGAGATATTTATTCATACCGATGTCAATTTTAATATCATACACATAAGGCTCAGCAATTTCTTTGTTTATATATATCAAATCTATTGTTATTGTATTAAAGTCATTAATTAATTAAAATACTGATATATCTATTTTACACGTTATATGTTTTTATATAACGTGTAAAAAAATTTTTTTTTTTTCAGCTTCACGCTGCAACCCGCACATACCAGAGTAGACAGAAGCGTGATGTGTAACCTAGAGTTAAGACACTCCATTTCTCACTTTCCGCGAAATTGTCAAGATATTGAGCAAAGAAATTCATTCATCATTTAAGTGGAATCGATCCGACAACCATCGAGTTTACAGTGACACGGTTAGGTGTGCCACTGCGCCACAATAATAATTAGCAATTTTATATTGAGTGTGGTGGCGACAATTGGGGAAGGCCTATGTCCAACAGTGGACAAAAGTTGGCTGTTGATGATGATGATGATGATGAATTTTATATCAAACGTACAAATTTTTAGTATAATATACATACATATTATATAGCCTTTAATAATATTATAAAATATATGAAAGGTAAATAAAAGTCATGTGTTAAAAAAATAAGATAAAAATATTTATATTCTGCGTAAAAGGTAATCTATAATCTATATAATATATAATCTAATAATAATTTAAATTTACATCTATACATTGGAAATTATTCTATTTCTACTTAATTATAATTTTGTTCAGGTTTTTTTAGGATGATATAAATACAGACAGAGGGAACCTAGTTTTGAGACAATTCATTCCGCAATCAATTTTTGAGACATTGCCTGTTGAGCGGCGGAATTCAACGCAGAGCTTTGGCTATTAGCGCGAGGAAATGAAAATACTTCAAAAAAATAATTTTCAAGTGGGGTTTTACTGCCACGTGATGAACTCATTTTAACTTTTTTTTGCTTCATGATGTATCCTGTGTATATAAGAGTAGGCAGAGGGAACCTGGGGACCTCATGTTAAGGCACTTCGTTCCCATTAAGAAACTTCCGTTCCCTATTTTCGTCAAATTATCGAGGCATTGCGTATTGAGTGGGTGCTTTGATGCCTTACCAGAGCGATGAAATTAAAATATTACATATTTCACTTTCTCGACCGGGATAAAACCCGGAGACTTGGCCCCAGCGCCAGTCTGGTTCTTCACTTAAATATATTAAGAGATATCTTAATACTTGGGAAGTTTTTTCTTTGGCACTAACAAAGTTTGTATAACATCAATGGCCAAACCATTCGTTTCAGGTAAGTATTTTATACAGAAAATAGTTGAAAATACACTTATTAAAGCGAAGAAATAAAATAATGGCCCTAACCCAACGGCCGCTACTATAGGATTGAATACAAACAGTATTATGAAGTTGAGGAACCACGCGAACTGTACGCCCACCATTGACATCACGCTTTTTACCTGAAAAATAAAATAATTGTAATTTTATTATTATTCATTTATAAAATATTAGACATAGAAAATATTCTTCAAAACATACAATAATTCCAAACATACCTCAGGCAAGAACAGCTCAGCCACCATCATGTAAGGTACAGTACCAGCACCGCAAGTGCAAGTTACGCAAAAAGCGTACATCAGCGCCGCAGTCAACCAGTGCGGGCCCCAGTGCAGCTGGACCTGCGTGCCGACAGCTATACAGCAGAAACCAGCAGCTATTGACGAGTAGATCATGACCGGCTTTAAAGGAAGTAAATTTTATTATTTAGTTGTTTTTTTGTTCAGCTTAGGGTAGGCAGGGAGGGCAACACGAATCTAGTTTTAAGACATTCCGTTCCCCATGTTTTATCAAATTTTCGAGGTATTACGTTTAAAAAAGAAAACTCGACGCCACGCTTTGTCTTATTAACGTCGAGGAAATTAGATTATTCCAAAGAAAGTAAGGTGCTGTGGGATACGGCGTGAAGCTAAAAAAAGAGATAACAAGTTAAAAAAAACAGAGTAAAAATACTTACTCTACGTCCCCAATAATCCAATAAATAGGCGGAAACAATTCCTGATACAGTATTCGTGATGGCAAAGAAGATGCTCGTCAAATTTGCCGACATATTTGGTAAGGCTTCCTCGAATAGCGGTTCGGAGTACACTTGTATGATGGCCAGGCCTTGACCGATGGCTATCACGTATAAAACGAGGGTTATTACTAGTGCTCTTCGCGTTGATTGGGACTTTCCTGCAAAAAGTAACAAAAATAAGTTAAGAAGCGTGGGATTGTAACGACGGTCGAAACCGAGCCTACAGTTCGATTCTTACTCGAGGGAATGAATTGTTATTTATTAATTTGTATTTTTAAAACTTTTGTATTTTTTCGGTACCAGGGCAAAAATGTAGTGAGTTCTGCCACTTTACACAATACCTCGTAAATAAATAATTCGAAGAATGACTAATATGGAATTATGGGCAAAGTATTTTTTTTTTTTTTTATGTTGGACGTTTCAATTGAAATGAAATTATACATTTTTCACTTCACACTGTTTATCGCATATAGCAGGGTAGGCAAAAGGAACATATTCTCAGACAAGCACCGCTTAATTTTTGAGACATTCCGTGTTGAGTGAAGCTTAATGTTTGCTTTGTCTTGTTACGAGAGCGCGGCAATAAAAATAATTAAGGGAATGAATCCTTGTCAGAACCATCGCGTCATTATTTCATATTTTAATTGATATATCACTTACTTATAAACTGCAGTAAAGACAGTTTTTGTTTAGTTTGAGATTCAGGATTTAGTTTCTTTTCTTCCGCAGTGTTTTCTGAAAAGAAAATAAGTTAGCTACTTCATATTTCTTTTTCCTTAGTTTCACACTATGTACCGCACATAGCAGGGTAGGCAGAGGGAACCTGGGAATCTAGTATCAAGATACTCTGTTCCCATTAAGACTTCCATTTCCCACTTTGTGGAGGGAGTGGAGGGACTCAATGCCGCGTTTTCCCTCTTTACCAGATTGAGGAAAAAAATGAAAATATTGAATATTTTTTAACTATCTCTTCGTTCACGTTTACAGTGAGACTGGCCATAACCACATACTCTTTTTCTACGACGTCGGTTAATAAATCTCAAGCAATAAATTTCGTAGTCTGTTTACAGATTACATTACTTAATCTTATTTGTATATATCATATCTTATAATGCATTACAGTATGTGCCGGTTTACTATGTAGGAGATAAACTTCAAGTAAACATGAAAAATCTTTTTAAATTATTTACTCGAGTAGTTCCTCTTATTGTAGCAATAAAACAGTTATCAGTCAAAGGTATGTAAGTACTATGGTACATTCTGGTTAAGCTGTTCAGAAGTGTTAGAAGTTACCTATGATGTTTTATTAGTTTCACGTTGCATCGTGTATATGCACAATAGCTTAGGCAGTGGGAACCTCGGATCCTAGTGTTAAGATACTCCGTTTCTATTAACACACTTACCCATAGCGTGTTGAGTGGCGAAACTCAACGTTGCACTTTGCCTGGCTACCAGAGCGAGGAATGTTAAGTGATACAGTACATATAAACACGATAGGCAGAGGGATTTGAACGGATCCAATCTTTAAAAGACGTTATATTAACCATAATCCAAAAATTAGCCAAGTGCGAGTGGGAATAGGAACCCTCTTATGGTTGTTATAACACATTTCGATATTTTTTTCACTAATATGTGAACAATACAATAGATTATGTATATGTATTGTGAAACACTTAAATTCTTCTATATAGAGATATACAGACATGAAAGATTAGTACAACTTTCTTCTCTATGAATTACACATATTTACATCACAATTAGAAGTATAGAATATACTATATATACTATATTCATATGTATGATTCTAAGACATAAGACAATCTTTTTTTACAAACAACCTTTTGGTTTTATCAAGGCGCTTATAGCAACGTAGGTAGCCGGAATCTAGTGTTCACCGTTCCCCACGCACCGGTTAATTTTCTAGACACAGTCTGCGTGGCGGAACTTAACGCCGCCGTTTTTCTTTGCCGCGATTTTCCTCCAAACCTATAGGTAATGTCAATCAATATACATACCATCTTCCATATCCGGATTCAAAGCTCGGCGTATGACAGCCATCTCATTTGAAACTTCTTTAGAACTTATACTTTCCGATCTATAAAAGGCTATGGACTTGGCTGCCTCCTGTATACGAAACATAATTTTAAAATGAAATTAGAAATGCTTAATAAAATTGTCTTGCTGATGAAAATCTCAGTTTCAAGTTTGATTCCCGATCAGGGGAAGTTATAACCCAGTGAAATTTATAAGTGCTGGAGCTTTTACAGAAGTAAGTACAAGGAGTCATCGAAGCCGACAGTTTACGTTGTTTCGACGATTCAAAAAAAGCAAAAGTTAATTTTAGTAAACAATATTTGAATATGAATTAAAAATATGCCAACGTCGCATATCACAAATATAGTGTACGTGATATTTATATATTTGTTATCTAAATCCGTACACAACTAAAAATTTTATATATTATGTTTTCTTAACAAATGATAAATAAAAAAACAACCTCAAAATGAAGGTTTTTCCATAGAGCATTAAAGAATTTAATATTATGTATAATATTATATATTTTTTTCTCTATTATATCTTTTTTTTATAGTTTCCCGTCTTTTCCCGCATAGCAAGTTTTTGTTGCCAGAGCGAGGAAATGAGGAAATGATTCATTTCCCAAGTGGAAGTAAAACCCTCAGTCGTCGTGCTTACAGACGTTGTGTCAGTGCGCTACAACGGGTCCTACCATCTAACTTTACCTTATTTAATTTACAAACATATTATTTGGATCCACAAGCATTCCGAACCAGACACTAAACAAATGCACCAAATAAAGTTTTTTTTATAAACTATCCTAATCAAAAAAGAAAAGGAAACAAATATTACTCACATGATCCAATCCTTTCTTCATCAAATAAGTTGGTGATTCTCTCATAATGTTCAGCAATAGTATACCAAAAACAGATATGCCCAAAGAAACATAATTCATAATATTATATGAAAGGTTCCCTCCCAAAATGTATGAGACCATTAAACCTAATCCATAAGAAATAATGGCTCCTGATGTCATGGACCCTCGTATAGTTTCTTGACAGATTTCGCTTATATAATTGGGAATGATCAAAAACATACATCCACCGAAACCAGCGATGAAAACAGATAGTAAAACTATCTCTACTCGTGGAAATGCCGATATGAGACCCCATGCTAACTGAAAATAATCATTATTTGCAAGTTATAAAATTGTTCTTATTTAGAAACCAAAAGAAATCAGCTTAACTAAAATCTAATTTTACAAATCTCTTTTGTTTACTGATACCTGTTGTTCAATGTTGGCTGTCAAATGTTTAGAAAACTAGGACTTTTATAATTATATTTTATATGACTTTTAAGAAAATTACAGAAATATAAATACTTACTACATGCGGCAAAGCACAAATCATTGTACAATACTTCCTTCCTACTTTGTCCAGAAGATATGCTGATAGTGGCGTACTGAATAAGGCTGATATGGAGGACAGGCTGCCCAAGAGCGATATTTCAGTTTCTGTCATCGGTCGATCGAGCGGTGTTAAGTTAGACGTGAAGAGCTTCAGTGTAGAAGATGGCCAAGCATATATGAGGCTCATGTTCAGGCATTGATAGCATACTAGAAAAAAATATGTTTTAAAGAATTGTGCTAGAAATAGCGAAAAGTGGCACAGAGGTTTGGACCATTACTTGGAAAAGTAAATATTTTTTTACATTCCACAACTGTCGCGCTTTTTTTATATATATAAAACGCGACATTAATTTCCCCCACTAAACATATTCCAAAAATTGGGCGGATCTCTATCTCTTCTGCTATTTAGAATAAAGCGGGAAAAACAACTGTAAAAGGATTTATTAAGTCCTGATACTTAAGAATCTGCCGGAATGCAGAAAGTGTCTTAACACTAAGATCTTATCCAGTCATATACATATGAGCGATACAGAAAAAAAATAGACTACATTTAACTACCAAAATCTTACTTATCAAAGTGCAATATATTTGCCGAAGTATAGACATTTTGAAGAATATTTCAACTCCAGGTGTGTGAGTCCATGTGTCTTCTTCACTGGCACATTGAGAACTGATCTTTTCTAATATATCTTGTAATTATCACAAAAACTACACAAATGCTAAATAAATAAAAGTGAACATAGATTACACGTAATGCCATGGCTTTATTTTTGTATGCTGTTTTACGTTTTATATGATGAATACTATATAAAATACATGTAAAATATGTAAGTAATTTAAATAATTTCCGGTTTAGGTAGGTAGTCATTGAGGCTGTCGTGTTGCAGCAGCAGACCATCAGCGACGATTGTGGCTTCGATTCCTACTCGAGGGAATGAATTATTAACATCCCCTCGCTCTGGTAACAAGACAAAACGTTACGTGGTGTTAAGTTTCGCAACCCAACACGAATTGTAGGTTCCCTCTGTTCCCTCTATACTTATAAAGACTACCATCATAACGAAATTTAAAAAATGAAGCATTAAGTTATAAAAAGTACTTTATAAGGTTGTATTGACGGAATGGTTCAGCATCGTAGCTATAAAAAAAATCTAGTTTAATAAGACAAAGTGTGATTTCAAGTTGTACTTATTTCCACTATGGGGGAAAGAACCTGAAAAAAAATCTGAAAATCTTTAAAAAATTTTCATTTATATTTACAAGATACTGACATTACACTTTCTTTTTCTGTTCCATCTACATACAAGTTTTTAGCTGTTGTATGTAGATAGCGGAATTCAAAGGAATATTCTTAAGTACTTTACTGACATAATCGAAATGCCATAATCAAAGAACAGAACAGAAGAGTGTATCAGACTTCATAGACTGCTAGGTCAATGGGACAATGAGTTCGACCAACACTTGCGATGTGAATTAATCAATTTTACTCGCACTGGTAAGGAAAAACGTAACTTCGGGTTCCATCAATAACAATATCTTGAATCGAATGAAAAGCTAAAACCATACTGTCTTAAAGCCTTATTAAAGAAAAATGAGCGGGTAATACTTAGGCGGTTAAATTATTTACATTTTCACCAACAATGACTTTTGTATGCTATAATTATTCCGATCCCGAGAACTGAGCGAAATCATTTTAACTCTTTCAGCTCGCTCGATCCTTTTCGCCCGACTATTTAAGGTGGAAACACAAGTAAGAAGTTTATTCTTGCGAATTCCACTTAGTGCTTAATGGGCCCGCCCCGGTGGAAACCAGGTTTAATACTTAAGTTCTCTTTGCCTATCCTATAGTACAGGATTAAAGAGAAAGAGAAATTGATAGAAAAAAACATATATTTAAAAAATATATCAAAATCGGTTCACCCAGTCAAAAGTTATAAGGTAACAAACATAAAAAAAATACAGTCGAATTGATAATCTCCTTTTTTTACAGAAGTCGATTAAAAAATAGTGAGTATTTCACTCAGATCAGTTTTTTCATGTATGTAGGTATGCTATAAAATGAATGTATCAGTTGCATTTCTAACAAAAATCTAATGATAATAATTTTAAAGAAGATTTCCGCTTAATGTAACCATTAATAAATGATTTAAATATTTGTGTTTGATAAGGATAATTTTTCAAATTAAGTTAATTCATCATAATTAACGTAAATTGCGTAGATAAAGAGAATAAAGTTCTGAAAAAATTATATAATATCTTTATACTATGACAAATATAAATCCTATCTTATAAAACAAAGTCGCTTTTCGTGTCTATCTGTTGTTTCTAACTCTTCTTCTTCTAAACCACCCAACGGATTTTGATGCGGTCTTCACCATTAAGTCGGGTGTTTTTCGTAGAAGGTTTATATATAGTTTATTATTTCTACATTCTTATGTAAATTAACATAAATACGATAAATGTGTATAAAGTCCTACCCGTTGAGACACTTTCGCGCATGCGCTGCTCTAATGGTAAGTACTACATGAAAAAAATGTACTGGAGTATTGTTCTTCTTAATAAGATCTACAAAAAAGTCCGCGAGAGCATATTCGATTTTTTTAAGGATAACGTGTAGTGATCATATTTCTGTCTAAAAATAGTAATTTCAATATATTTTTTATTGTGAGGGATATTTTTCCATAATGGTATTAATCCTTATCCTTTAAAATACTTTATTAAATTTCTACGTTAAACGAAGATGAGATTTGCTTTTTAAACTATTTCGAAATTGCGAATAGTTTTAGAGAAAAACGCATTTAATTATTGACACATCACGCCGTTCACACATCAACTGTGTCGAGTCAAGTTTCACTTATCCCGTACTCTCAGCTTATAAATAAGTATATTAGTTACGTTGGCCATTTAATGTAGATCAAAACTGTCTTTTCTGTTTTTCATTTTAAAAAGTACTTTAGAAGTTGTTACAATATCAAAAAATCCTTGCTGTGAAACGCGCCTCGCGACGTTATGCTTATACAAGCGCGTCATGAGCAGTCATCGGTGGTTCAGTGGTAGAATGCTCGCCTGCCACGCGGGCGGCCCGGGTTCGATTCCCGGCCAATGCATTCTATTTAATTGTCCTCACAGGCAGCCACGTAGTGCTTGCTTTTCATCAGCGACAGAATACCCTTTTCAGCATTAACCACAAGCTCGAAAAAAACCCGCCCGCTATAGAGGCATAGCAACGAAGATTTAGATGCGTTTGCACGTATTGGATAATTGGAGTTGAATGTATTATTTCAGCGCGATATATTTGGTTTCATATATTTGTAGTAGTTATTAGTAGGTAGGCTTTTGTTTATAATTTCTTCCGTTTAAAAATAGTCATTTAACTATCTAAAAATAGTCATTTAAATATATTTTAATAAGTACTTGAAAAGATTAGTAGCACAGATTTAAAATTACGGTACCTACTAAAAAATCCTTGCTGTGTAAAACAATTGGAAAATCCTTATTGAAACTACAAAAATGCGGGTTGCATTAGGGTTTAATTAATTTTCATATTATCTTAAGTGCTTTGTAAACATACATTACATGAATAATCCAGTAGTTAAAGCGGGCGAAGCCGCAAGAGGGTCGCTAGTAATAGATAAAACAGTGTGGCAATTTTTGATTCTGAGTTCTAGAACTATGCTGGTACAATCGTGAACTTGAGTCAATAAGGCATTCCTGATACATTCATCTGTATTTATTTGTTTAATAAAGGATTACTTACAAAATTTAGCTCATTATACTGCCTTCATATACTTAACTTTTCATTTCCCTAACGTAACTTAATGGTATCTGCAGCTATTCCAAGGAGATGTACTGGTATAGTGGGTTCTTCATCTAAACTAATACTATTTTATAATAAATTCATCTAAATTTTATGTATATACAGGGTGGAATTGTCAGCGCCACTTTAAATGAAACCACAGTTTTAACTACTCAAAAGCCTAATATAATTCGGAAAAAAAATAATTCGCAAAAATGAAAAAGTTTTTTTTTTTCAAACAAAATAAATAATAAAATTATTGTTTTAAAATAAAACGCCATTTGTAAAGTATAACATAGGCACGCACACACTTACCTGTCAAAGCGGCAACGTCGCATACGTCTGTGTGCGTGACACGAAATACAGGTATGGATAAAAATCGTGAAATGAAAAAAAAATCCTACGTCCAAACCGTTGAGGTACCTTGATTATTTTTTTTAATTTTGGGTTTGAAATAATTTACCCTATATGCAGTTTCAGTAAAAGGAGCGCTGCCTCTTCCACCCTGTATATGTCTTTATGTATGTATTCAAATTTATTATATGTTACCGGCAATATCTATAATTCTGTTTTTCAATGTAGTGAATTTTTTGGAATTTTATTTGAAATATATAATACATCATTCAACACCGCAGCTACGGATTTAAAGTGCAGGTTAGGTTATATTATTTTCATCGTCTTCTGTAAAAGGAGGAGGTAAGTAGGGAATTCAACTGGTTTTTTTAATGTTTGTAACCTCAAAACTTTTGACTGGATGGACCGACTTTGAAGATTCTTTTCTTATTTAAGAGCTGGTGCTGGAGAATTGCGTTCCGAGTCGATAGTAGCCTTATGTGCTTTCGGCGATTCAAAAGTGCTTACAAAGGTCTATTTAAATAAATAAACGAATCTTTTAAATTTGAATCTTCAGTAAGATATACCATCAAAATAATTATCAAAACCCGCCTAATTATATTATTTTATGGTCAGTCTTACTAAATTTATCTTTATTATATCATCATATCTCATTTTGAAAATATAAATTATCAAAGTAAATACAATGAACTTATTCGGTGTATATATGTAATCTTATAATAAGTACCTAAGTATTCTTATATTTTTTAAGATAACAGTCTAATGATGCGTGATTTATTGTGGGTAGAAAGTTGAGAGCTAAGACACTGTATGGAACGTTGTATGATCGATAGTTGAGTCCAACACATCGCTTTGTAACATAGTGCTTACGAAACCTAAGAATCTTTATATAAAAAAATCACCGTCAAATATTTTTATTGAAAATAAGAAGAACATGTTTAATTTTTTGAACGTCAAATAATTTACTAATAGTTCACTAATGTCACTGCAGATAAGTGCAGGTTCTATCGGGTAGGAACTTACCAGGATTTTTTTAAAATCAATGTTGGCCCCACGACTCACATAGGCACACAATTAGGAATAGGGTTAGGATTCATTAACTGCGCCAAGATATTCGTCTATGCTTAATATTATAAACCTGAAAAGATTTGCTTGTATGAAGGCGCGTTCTATGTTTTATTCGGAAGTAATATGTATTCTGTAAATTTTCATCTAAGATCTAAGTTTAATTACTAGCCATCTTTACAAGCTTTCACATTTATAATATTAGTAAGATTTAGTTTTACCCTATTCCTCTAGTATTCAGAGGAAGCTAAGTGTAAATGCACTCTTTGCATGTTAGTGTAGTAGCGGAGTCCAACGTTGCGCTTGTTTAACCGACTTTTGTAAGAAAAGGAGGTTATCAATTCGACTGTATGGTTTTTTTTTTTATTTTTTTTTTATGTTTGTTACCTCATAACTTTTGATTGGGTAAACCGTTATTTCAAAGGTGAAACTTCCCGAATGGTCCCATTTTTTTTGGTTCATGTCTGACAATGGTATCTATGAGAAAATCACATAAGTCTTAAATTTGCTCTAGGTATGTGCGCGACATAACTCAATGTCGCGCCAACCGATTTTGATGATTCTTTTTTTTGAAAGGATACACTTCAAGAATAATTTGGTGAAATTTGGTTAGGTTCCGATTATGGAATCCGGTGAAAATTGAGAAAGTTTGTTTTTTTTTTGGTAAAAAATTGATTATACTGTAATAGTTACAAGCAAAAACTTTTTAAATTGATGTCAGAAGTGAGATTCCTGATCGTTGCATTTCTTTTCAACCAATTTCAAAAAAGAGGATGTTCTCATTTTCAACCAACTTCAAAAAAGGGAGATTCCGAATTCACCCGAATACTTTTTATGTATGTTCTTGTCAATATACCAAAATGTAACTTTGGACAAAAATAATAGCTAATTAAATTAAGTTTTACATAGAACAACCACAATCACTCGTTGACAACCACTACCACCACCGTCACCACTCGTTCAAGAAGCATCATTTTAAGATCTACCCATCACTAAAAATCGTAAAATAAATTAATTTTTAACAAAAACAAAAACCGACTTCAAAATTATAAAATCTTTGTATAATTATTTTTCACTTTTTAGTTCGTTGTTAGAAGTCGGTTTTTCTTTTTGTTAAAAAATAATTTTCTTGTTACTAATGGGAGGAAATGAAAATATTACTTCAGACCGAACTCAGGACCGTCGCCTATAGTCACGATACGCTGCGTCACGATGAAATTTCGTTTATGAAATACCAGGTAATAAAAAAAAATATATATTTTACGTTACTATGAACGAATATAAGAATGCACTCTATCCATAGAAAAATGAAAACAAGACATTTTAATATATGTAAAAGAAGTTAGTGATACTTCTTTCACATATAACATTGACGTCTATTAAAAAACTAAAGAGAAAAATATATTTTAATATTTAATATTTAATTAATACGAACTGATGAAACAATAGCTTTAAAAGTTGTTTCTCTTTTCAGGTCAGTTTGTAATAGATTAAGGTTAAAGAATATTTGTAAAAGTGTGAACATTTATTTACGTAATAAATCTCTAGCAACTCTAGTTATAGTTTTACTGTTCACTCTAATATCCAAGGATAATTATAAAACACATTATATATAAAAAAATAAATTTATTAATAAATAAAAAAATCACATATAAACAAACAATCACATATAAGAAGCCATGGCCTGATTACGCAGAATTGATTTTAAAATTCTTCATATTTCTCTTTATTTTGTTCCTAAAAAAACATAATTGCAGGGTGGCCACGGCTTGTCAACTCTACTGTATGTACACATTCAGGAAGGGCAAATCTTTGGTAGATTCTAGTAATTTCTTTATTGTCCACATTTTCCCCAGATGGAGATAAGACAAGGCAAAGGAGCATACGGGTGTAACACCAGAGGAGCTACTGGTGCTACGTCGTACTGACGTCATTTATGAGATAATGCACTAAGAGGTCGAGTTCATATAGATGTAATAGAATAAATCTATTCTTAAGAAGAATACGCTTCAGATACTATGCGAAAATATTAAATATTGTAAATTATAAATATTCGTAGAACTGCTTATCTCACAGAGATAAATGTTCTTAAATAACATTTAAATTATTCTTTGTATTTAAAAATACTATAAATAATCGTCAATCGTATTTTCTAAATAAGAACAGAAAAAGAAATAAAATACAACAATAAAAGAAACAAATACAGAAAATATAGAAATAAAATAAAAGAAACAAATACAAATCGCATATTAGATTAACTACAAATATAATAGTATCTGTAGATTATTTAATATGTACCTAATTAAAGAAATGTGTATAATCCTAATCAGATTTACTTTATACCTGGATGATATACCCAGAAATACTGGATTATATACGCATGTATTCTATCACCCCATTAAGGAACTCTCGTAATCTCAATCTTTATTTCAATAGATATCATCGTTTTAGTCCGTGCGGTTACATTTTCATTGTGTAGTAACTTTTCTAAAAATTCTAAGCCATTAAAAGTAAATATGACGTTTATACTGCTCGTTTAGAGAAAACTTTTTGTATCATATCCACAGGTAATCCTTTAGTTTCTGGTAGGAAGAAGTACGTGAAAATCGCTGATAGCACGGAGAATGCTGCAAATATGTAGAACAGTGGACCAAGACCTGAGAAAAAGACAGTTAACGTTATAAATTGATAAGTATGGAGCCTCCGCAGTACAGCGCCTGACAATAAACATGACATTGTGTATTCGCTTCCTATGTGAGGGAATGAATTATTTTCATTTTCTTGCTCTGATAACAAGATAAAGTACAGCGTTGATTTTCGACACTCAACAGGAAATACGCAACCCAACTTGAAAATAATATGGTGCGTGGAGAATGGAGAAAATACTAGAATTTCTTTTGCCTACCCTGCTATATACAGGATACAGCGGGAAGCATAAGAAAAATGAAAAACCGGACAAGGGTTCCGTACGAAAATTTAACAAGTACTACTACTTGTAAATACTAGCTTTCATAATAAGTATATATTTAGTAAGCTACCAGCCAAATTTTGTACTTACCCAATGCTTTAACCAGAGGATTGAATATGAACAATTCTACAAAACCACACAGGAAGCACCATTCTATTGATATCATTGACGCCAAACTCTTTACCTGAAAATTAAATCATTTATTATCATTCTGCAGATTTTTAACTTTAAAAACTCACTGGACCTGATTTTAATATATTTGTTATTGATATATGTGTTGGACGAAGTCCTAGAAAAATATGTTTCCCAATGCTGCCAAGGTCAAATTTTTATATCTGTCTGTACTTAATGTTATAAAGCTGAAGAGTTCATTTTATTAAAGTCCCTTCCTTACCTCGGAAAGTACTGCTTTTTATTAAAATATTTTATGATCATTTATTAATGATATAATCAATGGTTATATGACAACACTTGCGACTAATAGGAGTCAAATGAAAACGAAAAATGTCAAATAATTGTATCAATACCGGGACACTGTTTTGAAAATTTAATTAGATACAACTAAAGAGCATGTGATCATTTCCTCCTCTAGTACTTACCTCAGGCATAAACACCTCAGCAGCTATAACGTATGGCACAGTACCAGCGCCAACAACAAAAGCGACGCAGTACAAGTTTATTAGAATAAAAGTGATCCAGTGTGGTCCCAGTTGCAAGTGTATTTGAAGCCCGAGTAAGACACAAAACACTCCAGTGACCAATGATCCATACATCATTAGGGGCTGAAAAGAACGTCAAATATTTTATAAACAACATAATATTCACTATCAATTAATTATGATAATTAGGTCCAAGCTCATTTAATCGGTTAATTTTTGTATTAGTTGAAATCTGAAATATTTCTAGATAGACGATATTTGAAAATACACTCCATTGTCCGATATACTACGAAAGTATTTTTAAATATTTTTTTATTTTACATCATACTTACTCGTCTTCCAAACCAATCAATGAAGTAAGCACTGAACAAGCCAGCAACCACTGACACCACACCAAGTATGACCGTCGATATGGTAGGAGATAGATTAGGTATGGCCTTCGCGAACAGTGGCTCTGCATACACTTGTACTACAACGAAACCTTGGAACATGGAGGCTGTATATAGCAGTATGCATATGACTAGGGCACGTTGGCTTGCTTTTGACTTTTCTGTAAACAAGAGTAAAAACTAAATATTACAACATTTTTTGAAAGTATTATAAAATTGGTATCATCATGCTATTAATAATTATTGAAAGGTT
Source organism: Heliconius cydno galanthus (assembly GCA_036379175.1). NCBI lineage: Eukaryota > Metazoa > Arthropoda > Insecta > Lepidoptera > Nymphalidae > Heliconius > Heliconius cydno. The sequence continues at coordinate 669,966 of JAKRZM010000210.1, forward strand.
TCCTCGCACTAATACCAAGAACGAGTATGGTATTATGACCAGGTGTGTTGCTTGGGGAACGGAGTTTCTTAACACTCAGTAGGTTACTATATCTGCATACAGGGATACATCTGGAATACAGGGTGAAACTAAAAAAATAGGTTATACGATACACGTACTCAAGTATTGCCAAGATGATAAGTTCTTCCTAGGAGCTTCATCCGCTTTCAAACCCTTTTCTTCTTCTCCTTGTGGTGTTTCTGAAAAAAATACGTTAATATTATTAAAATATAATAGTTTTTATTGGCAATCACAATATACTAGTCATCGCTCTCAATTTTGTTTGCGTGGACTTTAAGAAATAAAATGGAAAATAAAAAAAACTAATCTAATTCACGTCCATACTTTGAATATTCCTGCCTCGTTCCTCGTCTGACTAAATTTTAAATGCTTAATTTTAACTTTCAAGTCCAGTAATTTCATCTATGCATTGTCGGTCAGTCACTCAGTAACAAAGTTTTATATATATCTATAGATTACCATTTGCATTTGGTTCTTCATTTAATAGTTGTCTTATGGTTCGCATCTCTTCCTCTACCACTTTTGAATCAACTTTCGAGCTTCTGTAAAAAGCTATCGCTTGTGCTGCTTTCTAAAAGTAGAAAAATAAAAACAATGAAATAACTTTTTTCTTAGACTTTTAGGTTTACAGGATAGACAGAGGAAACTCTTTTGAACGTTCAAAACAGTATTTATTAATTGATAAAGCTAAACTACGGGATTGAGAACCAGGGTAGACAGAAGGAACCTAGTGTTAAGACAATTGTTTGAATTTTAATCCTATTTGAGACGTATTATTAAGTGAAGTAATTCAATTAAAAAATTACCTTTTCCTTTCCAATTTGCATCAAATATAAAGGAGAATCTTTCATAAAACTCAACAGAGTAACACCAACAATAGTCAGCGTCAAGCATACATAGTTCATCATCTTATACTCCAGAAGACCTCCCAGAGCATAGGATACGAGCATCCCAACTCCGTAGAATATCATAGAAAGCGATGTCATAGAACCTCGAATGGACTCCTCGCAGAATTCACCAACGTATATTGGAACTATCAGCAACATGCACCCAGTCAAGCCCGATAGGAACATTGCGAATAAAACGGCCTCCACTTTATTTGAAGCTACTACTATCACCCAGCAAGCCTGAAAAAAAAAGTTTTTCTGTTTATGTTTCTTTCAACTGTTTTTTTTTTTCAAAAAAATATCCCTGGTGTTAACACACTCCGTTCCCAGTAAGACATTTCCGTTACCCTTTTTGCGCCGATTTCTGGAATCTTTGCGTGTTGAGTGGCGGTACTTAATACCACGTCTTGCCTCAATACCAGAGTGAGGGAATTATAATATAAAACAATTACTTTTCTCGAGTGGACATCGCAATTATAAAACGAAATTGTAAAAAAATATTTATTTAGAATTAGATTATTTCAGAGATAGCCTTAATCTCGAATTCTATGGCGGCGTATTTTGTACATAGAGTACGTACATATGCTTCCGCAACGTGGCTGTTATATTATATAACACATTATCTTGCGTTTTTTTTTATTTCTCTTTTAAATTTCAGGCTAATAATTAGGTCACTCAACTAATATTCGACTCATTCCCAAAATTTCATTTCATTCTCAAAAAAACATTTTTCTTGGTGATTAAATAAAAATACTGACCACTTGCGACAAATAAAACAAGATACAGGATCGTTTCCGACCCAAAGTATCCAACAAATATCCGGAGAAAGGAGTCACTATAATCGCACTAATCGATGATATACTGCCAAGTAGTGATAACTCGTTCTCAGTCATAACTCTGTTCAAGGTAGTGTTGGGAGAACTGAAGAGCATTAGAGTCGAGGAAGGCCAGGTATACATGACGCCCAAAGTCATGCAGATGAAACTGACTGGAATAAAAAAACAACAAAATATAATAATGCCATAATGAGTTACGAGGAAAAGCCTGCCGTTACTAAACACATAATGTCTCCAGATTTCGGCGGAAAGTGGGAAACGCAAGTGTCTTACTGGGAACAAAGTTTGTAACACACTATGTTTTAACGGAAACAGTATGTTCCCAAGTTTCTTCTGTAAAAAATAGTTATGTATAGAAAAATAATATATTCGACTAATAAGAGCTAACGTTTTAGTGTTCATCAGTTGGCTGGGCAGGTAGAGGGAACTGAGGAAATTAGTGTTAAGACACCCTGGACCCATTATGACACTTCCGTTTCCCATTTTGCACCGAATTCTGGAAGCGTTGCGTGTTAAAGGCCGAACTCAACGCATCGCTTTGCCTTGTTAACAAAGCGAAGAAATGGACATATTCAATATTTCACTGCCTCGAGTGGTAAACGAACCCATAACCTATCATGTTTACAGTTGCACGCTTTTGCCTGCGCCACGGCTGGCTGCAAAAATAAAGTTCAGCAAAAAATTCAACTTACCGATGCCAGTAGCTATTACTTGGAATAAAATTGCCATGATTACTTAATACAGTATATATTGTACTAAATAGTCCAAAAACAGAGCACTTGTTGCTCCTAGAGCATAATCTAAACTATAGTACATTTTTAAATCACCATCGTAATATTTAAGAAAACATCAAATATCTTGTCATTTTATTGTATTGATACGGTTTACACCTCTTGTGTTTGACGGTATGACGAGTACCTGTTACGTGATGTAAATATTTTTTATAATATATAGATATTTATAATTGGATTTAAATTTTATAATCCCTTTTCTTGTAAAAAAAATCTTGAATTATTTATTCACTTAGACCGTCGCGCGTCGCAGCGCTGAGTGAGGACGGCGCGAGTGTGACGAAATGCGGCGGTTTTGGTTTTGTTTCGGAGGTTCGGAGGAATATTTGGATTATTTTCATTTTTGCTCTGATAGACAAAACACTACGTTGAGATTCGTCACTCAACTTGCAATATATGTAAATGAGTACCACGTGCCTACCTTGCTATGTTAAATAAACCGTATAGCTGCTTTATTTTTAGCTTTAAGCTCTATCCTGCTCATAGCATTAGGGAGATTCCCATATGGAACCTGGGAACCGGTTTCTACTTCCGTTTTTCATTTACCACCCAATTCTGGAAGCGTCGTATGTTGACTGGTCAAAATCAACGCCAGTCTTTGCCCCGTGTTTAATATTTTCAGGAAATTATTAAATAACTCATATCCTCGATTGGGAATCGAACCCAGAACCCGTTTATAGTTAGCCGAGTGTACCTCTAAGACATGACTGGCTTCATTGTTGTAAGAACATATAAATATTGAAACATTAATTTTTAAAAAGCAAAAGAATTCCTTGCCATTTTTTTATTTTTTTTTCCTTTAAGCGGAAAGTATACACTTCAAAGATAGATTTATGAAAGTTTGTTCAGGTTCTGATTATGAGATCCGGTTAAAGTTGGTTTTTTTTTTGTTAAAATGTTTAAAAATTATAATTATTCATTTTCACGATTCATCCTAAGGGATTTTAGGATAGGAAGAGACAATCTAGTGTCAAAGTACTCCGTCCTCCGCTTCCCTTCGTATTTCGAGACATTGCGTCTTGAGTGATGGAACATAAAGCACTTTGTATAAAAGTTTTTCTTGTTCCTTCCATTCGTAGTACAAAGTGGTAAAAAATTATGATAAAGAATAAAGGATAATTATGAAAGTAATTATTCGTTGTAAACATTACGCGGAAGTGTAAAAACGCCACCAGACTTCCAAACAAAAATAGCGGCGCTAAAATCGTAGAAATATTAGATGCCTAAAATTTGTTGTAATGCTTACAATATTAAACAACGCACCATCATCGCCGTTTTCATGCATATTCTTGTTTGGGATAAAATTATTTATCGTGCATTAAAGAAACTTATTTTAAGAAAATATATTGCATGTAGAACAAAATATAGAAATAAGCCACTAAAAGTCTATCAGAGTAATACAATAAACATATCGAAAAGGACAACATTAATATGCGATGTTGGGATCCGCCACTGGTCAAGCCAATGCGCCAATGGTCTAACCACCGAGGACGCAAAAGACCGTGCAAAGTGGAGTAGGTTGAGTAGCAGGGCAGACCCTGGCAATAGCCGGGATTAATGCCAGGAGGAATAAGAAGAAGAAGTTGGGCTTCGCCACTCAACACGCAATGCCTCCAGAATTCGGTGGAAACTGGGGAACGGAGTGTCTTAACACTATGTTCCCTCTGCCTACTCTACTGTGTGCGAGATACCGAAGCTGATTTAAAACATTATTATAACAAATTAATAAAAAAACCCCACGCAAAACCGAAAGTAAAACCTGTAATATTAATAATAAAAATCCTAAGCTCATTCATAAAAAAAATATATAACATTATTTACATAACTTTCACTGGATATCAAGATTTACGTTACTAGTTTACAAACAAAGTACTTTTGTATTAGGTGTCTGATAATGTCTCAACAAACAATGTAAACGGTTCATAATCAGACAGTAAAAAATGATGATATTTTTATTTAATGAAAACTTTAATTATATAAGCGTTTAGTATGGCGTTAGTCATGCTTAGGTTTATTAAATATTTTTTTGCGAAATTTCGTGTAATTTTTTGATATAGAATGTGTATTTATATCCGACTGCGCGAGGCAAAAGAGGGTAATATCTTTATAGGGCTATGTTTGTATGTTTGTTCGTTTTTGTAGAGACCTAGCAAATTGAACAAATTTTGATTTTTGCTTCCACCTGTACCTGTTAACCCTGTGGGGGTCACTAAAGACGTGAATCAATTCGACCAAATGGCATAACGTTCAAATAAAAGAATAATAATCAATGAACTACAAATCGAGTTCTTCAACCGATTAAGTACTCCCACGGTCAATATAATGTTTAGAGGTAAAGCCATGTAAACATTATATTGGCCGACTGTTAACCCTTCTATTTCGGTATAAACGAGTACTTGTTTATGTGCGTATAAAACTATTTCAATGCTGTAATTGCTAAGTATTATTCTAAGCTTTTTTCTTTTTAATTTTCATTAAAGTTTTTCTTACTACCCCCCGAGTTTACAGTCATTCGTTGCGTAACGATCAACATCTTCAAATGAAATAACAATGTTTGGTTATTAAAACTTAATTTATTTTTCTTATGTTACTATGAAGGAATAGAAAAATAAAAACAAGACAACTTTTATGTAAAAAAATATATATTTATAAATAAAAAGAATATGAATTATGAACATTATTAAGAGCAGCTTACCTCACAGAGATAAGTTTCCCTGAATAAAATTAAAAAATATTCGTATCTATGTATATAAATTTAAAAAGAATATAAATTTATATTTAGAATAGAAAAAGAAATACAATTGCATATATTGTCTACAAATGTATCTTAACTAAATAATCCAATTTTGTGGCATAACTAAATTATTTAGAAATAACGTAAAACAATCCTAGCCATAATTACTTTATCCAGAGTAAAATTCTTAGATGATGTACCCAGAAATCCTGGATAATGCACGTTCCGGGTACATCTGGAAGAATATACAGCCCGTGTAATAAAATTTAGATAATATACCCATTTAGATAATCATCCCGGTATGGGACAAAATATTGAGATAGAGAGAGATTTTTATTCCATTAGGCATCACAGTTTCCATCTGTGTGGTTACATTTTCATTATGTAGTAACTTTTAGTAAAAATCTAAACCAATATAAGGAGATTTAAAGTTTATATTGCCCTTTTGGAGAAAACTTTTTGTATCATATTCACAGGTAATCCTTTAGTTTCTGGTAGGAAGAAGTATGTGAAAATTGCTGATAGAACGCAGAATGCTGCAAAAATGTAGAATAGTGGACCGAGACCTGGAAAAAGACAGTTAATGTTTTAAATTGAACAGAATGTAGTCGTCGTGGCGTGTAAGCACGATGGGTTCGATATGAGCGGCGTTGGGTTTCTGCGCTAAAAACGCAATGTCTCGAAAATCAGACATAAATTGAGAAACGGAATATTTTAACAATTTAAGATTTAATGTTTTTCCTCGAATTCTGTAAACTTTGTATGTTAAGTGGCGGGGTTCAACGTCATGCTTTGCCTTGTTACAAGATCGGAGAACATTAAATATTTCATTGAATGATGGTGGCCTGTGGGTCACCCTGAACCTGTCGAGCTCATACGCACACGCTTGCGCCCCTTGCGCCACAACTGGCCCCAAATTATTAACATTGCAGGTTAGTTTAAAATCTCCATATCTAATCACGTTGAAAGTTTTTCTTTTCTCTACATTTACGCCAAATAGCTAATTTAATAGAATATTTTTAATTATCTAATATTATTTCTTTTTGTACTTACCTAAGGCATTAAGCAAAGGATTGAAAATGAATAACTCTATAAAACCACAAAAGAAGGACCATTCAATTGAAATCATCGATGCCAAACTCTTTACCTGAAAATTTAAACATTTATTGACACTGCAATTTTGAGGCATTCCGTCTTGAGTGGCGGAACCTAATGCCAAGCTTTGCCTCATTACCAGAGCAAGTAAATGAAAATATTAAATACATATTTTCTTTCCTCGAATGGAAATCGAACCCACTGCCTGGTTGGCTTTTTTTATAAAGAGGAGCGAAAATACTAATAATGACTCGTTATATGTATGGCGAAGAAGCCTTTCCACAGGTGTATGTCAGCAAGATGTCGATAATGCTGACGTCACGAATACACTGATCGCATAAACAAACAAACAAAAATTTATAAAATCATTTTACGTTCTCCTGCATTGATAAATATCCCCAATAATAGATTTTCTCATTTATTCTCATTTATGTACGAATAGAGATCAGTTATAATTTTAATATATGTACAGTTTGATATTTCCTTGTATGAGTGTTTTAAAAATTAATTATTAATTTGATATAATTGACAAAACTGCACCATTGTATTAATGAATTTCTTTTCACTCTTGTATCACATTAGAGGGATATACTATTTTTTTTAGTTTTTCTCTTGCGGGCTAGGGGGAGGATAGACATACTGTCAAACGTGGACATATATTTTTTTTATCTTCACATGTTTTAATTGTAATGATCATTATTACAAAAATTCTACAAGACAGTTTATACGTACAGTGTGTAGGATCTATAAAGATCCCTTTATTGCTACTTGTTATCAACTAATATATATCTTCTCTAATACTTACTTCAGGCATAAAAACTTCAGCAGCAATAATGTATGGCACATTACCAGCCCCAATGGTAAAAGCGACGCAGTACATATTCATTAGAATAAAAGTGATCCAGTGTGGTCCCAGTTGCAAGTGTATTTGAAGCCCGAGTAAAACACAAAATACTCCAGTGATCAATGATCCATAGATCATTAGAGGCTAAAAAAAAAATTTTTAGGTTCTATTACATTAATGGATGTCGCCAGATATTTTTTTATATATATATCTCCTATGTACAGACAAATTGCGTATCGCAACAGCGATAAAGTCCAGTCGAAGAAAACAAAAAAAGGGAATAAGTCATTCCACTACAAGCATTCTTAAAACAGCATTCGTTAAGTACTAGTTTTAGTAAAAGCTGTATTTTATTTAAATAAAATTGTATTTTTTCTAAAATAAAACAGTTTGAGATGTTTTACTCACACACGCTCAACGCACTTTGCCTGGCAAAGTGGAGAAAATAATTCATGAATGATTTTCTCCCCACTCGTGGGAATCGAACCCACGACCATCACATATATGTACATAAGTTATCTTAACTAAGAACATATTTTTAATAATAATTATACTTACACGCCTCCCACACCAATCGACGAAGTAAGCGCTAATAAAACCAGCAATGACTGCCACTATACCAAGTATGACACTCGATACGGTGGGAGATAGATTAGGTATGGCCTTCGCGAACAGAGGCTCAGCATACACCTGTACTACCACGAACCCTTGGAACATGGACGCTGTATACAGCACTATGCATATGATGAGGGCACGTTGGCTTGCTTTAGATTTTTCTGTAAATATAAAAAGAAAATACAATTTCCTTTAATAGAAACTCATAAAATAAATATTTTTTTACGCTTTTCGCTTATAGCAATACTGATACTTCGTTGCCCAGTTTCCGTCCAATTTTTGGGACATTGTGTGTTGAGTGAAACTCAAAGCCGGACATTTTCTTGTTACCAGAGCGAGGAAATGCACAAGGTTTCAGTCAGATATAGTGATGGTTTTAATTTTAAGCAAATTGAAAGACACAACGTACAGGTATTATATAAATACTGACTCTTCTCAGTAGAACTGCCTTTCTAGCCAGTGATAGCTCTGTGCTTTCGACGATTTAAAAGTATTTTCAATTGTAATATATAATTCAAAATACAAATACAAATACAACAATAAACAATTAAAATAGTCAATAAAAATATTTTAAATTTAAACAATAATATGGTAGAAACGTACTCAAATATTGCCACGATGATAACTTCTTCTTTGGAGCTTCGCCCGCTTCCAACCCCTTTTCTTCTTCTTGAGGTATTTCTGGAAACACATTTTTATATAAGATTATTTCGATTGAAAATAATTAATAATAAAAATATATTATTATTTTTTATAAAGTACCATCAGCATTTGGTTCTTCATTCAGAAGTTCTCTTATAGTTTGCATCTCTTCAAGTACCTCTTTTGAATCTACTTTTAAACTTCTGTAAAATGCTATCGCCTGTGCTGCTTCCTAAAAACAAAAATAAATCACGTATCTGAAATGGCCTTTTTTATAAAAATAAACAGAATTATTAAAAAAGTTTAAAATAGTATTTATTAACTGGTAAATTTCAACCATAATTGTATATTGATATAATAATTAAGATTTTAGCCCTTGTTTAAGCATAAATACAAATACACTTTAGAGCGATTTGTACAATATATGAATTTTACTATAAATTACCTTATCCTTTCCAATGGTCATCAAATATAAAGGAGAATCTTTCATAAAACTCAACAGAGTAACACCAACAATAGTCAGCGTCAAGCTTATATAGTTCATCATCTTATACTCCAGAAGACCTCCTAATAAATAGGATACGAGCATCCCAATCCCGAAGAATATCATAGAAAACGATGTCATAGAACCACGTATGGACTCCTCGCAGAATTCACTAACGTATATGGGTACTACCAGTAGCATGCTGGCAGTCAGCCCCGATAGAAACATTGCGAATAAAATTGCCTCCACCTTGTTTGATGCTACCACTATCACCCAGCATGCCTGAAAAATCATAAAAAAATCTTTTAGTTTATGTATGAGCTTTAGCTTAGAGCTTACTGAGTTAGAATTGAGCATTCCATTCTCTCCACTTTGCCAGAATCGAAGCATTGCGTATTATGTATATATGGAGTAATACGTTTAAAGTATATTTAGTAATTATTTAGCGACAATACGAGTGTGATCTTAAAGTTTCCGACCTAACAAAAACATTTTATATTTTTTTTAACTCTTCAACATAGTCTTCTTATACTCATACACACTTCTCCCAGTGATACTCCCACCTCTGTAACCTATCCAGATCAAATTCGATACACTGCGTGTTGAGTGTTTCAACTCCACACAGCGCTTTAACTTCTTACCAGGGCTAGGAAATGAAAATAATTCATTTAAAACGATTTTGAAGCCACGATGGCTTCAAAACATTTATTATCGCTTATAAGGAGAAATCGTAAATAAAATATTTAATTAGATTTGATTAGATTATTTTAGAGATAACCTTGATCTGATGTTTTGTGGCAGCATGTGTTACGCTTCCGCAAGGTGGTTGTAATATTTTATTCATATTATTATGTGTAATTATTTTTTGTTTGTTTCTGTTCAGCTTGACTCTCTATGACTCTCCTTCTCAACAGAGAAGGCAGAGAGAGCCTTGTGTTAAAGTATTCCTTTTTCCAAGGAGCACTGAATTCTAAAGATATTGTGTGTGGCAGAACTGAAAACCGCGCTTTGCCTTGTTACCATCATTCGTAGATTATTAGTGTAACAATATTAGTAAAAGCTTAGGGATACTTACGACTTGTGCCATATAAAAAATTATACAGGATCGTTTCCGACCCAAAATATCTAATAAATATCCGGAGAAAGGAGTGATTACTAAACCACTAATCGATGATATACTGCCAAGTAGTGATAGCTCGTTTTCAGTCATAACCCTGTTTAACGTAGTATTGGGTGAACCGAACAGCGTTAGTGTCGAGGAAGGCCAGGTATACATGATGCCCATTGTCATGCAGATGAAGCTGACTGAAATAAATAATAATCAATTTAAATATTTCCGGTAGTGGAATGTCGTCTCACTGTAAATCACGATTAACGCGTAAGAATTATGGAAAATATAGAAATCTAAAGTAGGACTTTGGAATGAATTTTGATGAACTGGCTACAGGGCTATTCAATATGATTAATGGACATCCACCTTTACAAGAGTCTCAAATTAATTGGGTGACTCGCCTACCACTAGATGGGCCCCATAAAGCCCATCTAGTGGAAGGCGAGTCATGAGACATCACGTCCCCATAAAGGGTATGGTACGTAATGTATCGAATGCAACATCGGCGTGGTTATTATACAGAATAAGTAGATAGTTAGATACTTCCACCCTTTCGAGCATGTAGCGCTTGCGCTCCACTCTGCCGGCCAATCAAGGCAAGCTAGAGGCGGGAGATAGGTTACAACTTTTATAACTTCTAAATAAAACAGACTACAACTAAAACATTCTAAAAATAAAATAAAAAAAATACAACTTACTGATGCCAGTAGCGAGTACTTGAAACAAAATCGCCATGATTACTTCGAAAGCTCAAAACACAATATGTGTTATATAATCCAAATATTATATGAAATAGTCCAAAAATATATTTAAGATATAGTCCAAAACCGTAGGTAGCACTTGTTGCTTTTAGGGCATCATTTAAACTGTACTCGATTTTTAAATCACCTTTTTAATATTAGAGAAGACGTCGAACAACTTGTCATTTTATTGTATTGATATGGTTAAGATGTGTTTGACAATATGAGTAATAGCACTGTGATGTGATGTAAATAACTAAGATATGCTGTTAATTTATAATTAGAGTAAGATTTTATAATTCGTAAGATTTACGCAATAAAAAAAACCTTGTATAAATATATTGGCCCTCGTGGTGTAGCGCGGTTACAATCAGAGGCTGTCCAGCCTTTATTTACATTTGCTTTGTTTTCATATGTGGTGGTGGAAAATAGGGAAAGATTCCGTTCCCCACTTTCAAACCCAAGACATTCGTCTTATAATGTAAAAGATTTCTTCTGTTTACCCTTCTGTACATTAATGAGAAAAACCTTAGAGCTATTACAGTTACATGAAAATAATTTTAAAAATAATTTTTAGGGAGCTAAAGATTGCTGTAGCGTTTTTTATTGAGTTTTTAAAAAAATATTGTAACGGAAGTATCTAAATGAAACGGGATAGAGTGAACATCAGCTAAACTAAGCTTTCTCGTGTTCCTTTTTTCTTCGTTATATTTAAAATTTATAAAATAATTAGAATGGAGAAGAATAAAAGGAACTACTTGCTGTAAACAATAAACGGTAAACATTAGTGGCAATGTAAAAAAAATATATAACAACGTACTTATGAAAATAATCTTATTTTCTTAGGATAATGAAGGATTTACTCGACAGTCCTATATCTTAGTGGTTGCTTGTAAGAAATCGCCGTTGGCCGTAATAAGGCCGCCATTGTACATATTATATTAAATAATATATAACTAATTAAAATAACAACTTGTAAGGATTTATGTACAATAAAGTGTTACTTTTTTATACAAAAATACATTTAGAATAAATATTCAAAAATAAATCCTCAACCAATTAAATATTCACCTGCACAAGCCCTGTAAAAATCAAATGGGCCGACTGTTAATCCTTCTACTTTGGAAAAAGCTTGTTTATGTGTGTATCAACTATAAAATTATTTCGTTACTTGAAATAATTAAATTATTGACAATAACAGTTAAATTTTATTATTTATGATTTTTTTATGGAGAATGAGAACGTAGTAATAATATTCTGTCAGTCATATTTAGAACATCTAAAGCCCAGTCTAATAAGAAGAAGAAGAAAAATATAAATACTTTAGGACAGAAACTAAATTCAAAACCATCGTATAAACAGTAGGTTTCCATTTTACATTCATTGCTAACGTGCCTTCACGATTTTTCCCGCGTAGCAGCGTATACAGAGGCAACCGAGTGTTAAAACACTGTTCCCAATTTTACCCGCCCAACTTTTGAGACCTTGCAGTTTCGAAAATTGCACATCAACTAAATGTAACTCTGTGGGTTGTGTCACTCAACAAGCAAATGGAAGGAAAATTGAGGAGCGGAGTGTTTTGACACTAGATTCATTGCTTTCCCAGCTAGTCATAAAAACCACAAATTAAATTATGAACATTTATATATATTTGTAACTATAGTATTGTAAGAAAACAAAACAATGTTTTTAAGAAAATCTTAATGTTTTATCTTTATGTACCACTTTTATAATATTATTATTACTATAATTTAATCCGAATCATTGTGATATGTTCATTGTTTCCGTGCATTTAAATAGTGTTATACATTACCATTTATTCTGGAAATCTATACTAATATAATAAAGCAGAAGAATTTTTTTGTTTGCTTAAACGCTAAGGTCTCTGGATCTAATGGTCCGAGTTACTTTTTTCGTCTTGTATGAAAGCTACATTCAAATTCAAATTCAAAATATTCTTTATTCAAATAAACTATAAAAGCACTTTTGAATCGTCGAATGAACATGTGAACAAAAAGCTACCACCGGTTCGGAAGGCAGTTCTGCTGAGAAGAGCCGGCAAGAAACTCAACAGTTGCTCTTTTTAAAGTCAATGGTATATTTTACTATTACATTAGCTGGCAGCTGTCCTGCCTGACATTCAATAGACATTAATTCCATACATGTTTATCCTCTAAATATTCTTGAACAGTGTAATAAGCTTTACTTGTTAGAATTTTTTTACAGATATTTTAAATTTTGGTAGTGGCAAACTAAGAATACACTGCGGAATTTTATTATATACACGTATACTCAGCCCCATAAAAGATTTATTAACTTTTTGGAGGCGAAAACTTGGATTCCTCAGAACTGTTAACATTAGAGTGTTATTCTTGATTAGCCTTAACTTTGTAACGAAATGGCAATAATAATGAACGCCGTCAAATTTGCTTTAAGTGCGGGCGTTGCAGAAATAATTAAATTATAAATATAATAATATGTATTTCGGTATATATCCATCTTTTATAAATAAGTCACAATAACACATTTTGTTTGGGTTTTTGCTTGACATGGATAGCGAAACTTATCAAGAAAAAAATTCTATTATCAAGGAAATTTTATGAAGATAAGCTTCGGCTTTTATAGTATTTAATTTGGACGTCGAGAAAATATAAAACTAAAATAGTTCAACGATGTGTTTTCGACTCGCGCGTAGGGCGCCCTTGCCGCCTGTGACATCCTCTCATACAGCCGCGTAGCGCTCGCACTTTCTCAGAATGATGAAAATAATTTGCTCATGTTACTTTACAGGTATAAAAATATACGTCTTTTTTTAACCTCACCAGGTATCGTCACAGTGGAGGGGAAGGGTTAAAAAATTACAGGATCAATGGGGGCCCCTTTGATAATATATAACTTTGGCTGTTTCTTTAAATTTAGATTAGTGTTTATTTAAATATTAGGTATATTGTAACTAACGTTTATGGAGTATAAAATGCAAATCCTTTTTATTATTACCTTATCATAAAGCCGAGTCATGAAGAAGTAAGCAATATTCAGAAAAAGTACATATTTATATAAATTTACTAGCGGACGCGCGCAGCTTCGCTTACGTATTTAGGGGTGAATTCTAATAAACCATGAAACAGGTGTTCGATAAAATATTTTTAAGAGTCTAAATTTAAAATTTTATAAAAATCGGTGGCATTTTAAAGATTTTTCCAAAAAAACTTTCAACCCCTTATTTGCACCCTTAGGGGGTGAATTCTAGAAAACCATGAAACACATGTTCAATTAAATATTTTTAAGAGTCTAAATTTCAAATTTTATAAAAATCGGTGGCGATTTAAGAATTTTTCCATACAAACTTTCAACCCCTTATTTGCACCCTTATGGAAAGAATTCTAGAAAATCATGAAACACGTGTTCAATTAAATACTTTTAAGAGTCTGAATTTCAAATTTTATAAGAATCGGTGCCGATTAAAATTTTTCTCCATACTAACTTCCAACCCCTATTTCACCCCTTTAGGGTTAAAATTTTTCAAAATCCCTTCTTAGTGGATGTCCAGATTACGAGAGTAAACATCTGTCCAAATTTACGTTTCTACCATTAGCGGTTACGGCTGTGCGTGCGTCTTACCTCAGTCAGTGAGGACGAGTCCTTTTACATATATAGATTATACTAAGTCTGGCCGTAAGTACCCTTACACATAAAAATAAACAAAATATTACTTTTGAATTTGGACTCTGTTATTTTTATATTATTTTTTATTGGATTTCTTATTTTCGCACCAATGTGCGCACCAAAATATTTTGTGATAATAAAATGGAGTGGGGTAATAAAGAGAACCGAATCGCTATGATTTCATTACTTAACTTACTCGTAGATATGGAGACAAATACAATTTTTAAAATCCCAAATTCGCTTGGTATTAGTCAAATGTTTGTGTTCCGGGCTGTTGGTACCTACAATAAAACGTCCTCTGATTGTGACGTAAGAGATCTGACTGCCCACAGTAGTGCTCGTACAAAAGCATTGAGGGAAGCAATGAGGGAAACAATTCGAAGAAATTCTTTCCAAAAGCAAGCAAGTTTCCATCTCGTTGCACGAACATAGCAACCAGAACCTCGTCACGTATTTTAAAAAGAATAGGGAGGCAAAATCAAAATAACTACCTGCGCGGTACGCAAAGGGAGGACACGGAAAAAATATTATTTACATTTGAGCAACATTTAAATAATCAATATGATCGTACTGAAAGTTTTAAAAAAGCTCTTATCTGAATTCAGTGGTGGTTTAGCTATGTAGGAGTGACTGCGTCATATTTTTGCAAAAAAAGTTCAAAACATCGGCAAGTGTATCAAGATACCATTTTTAGTTAGAAGTTAGTTAAGTCCCTTAACAACACCACGATTCAACACCAATAACCAAGAGTTGTCCTTTCAGCAAGACTCGGCGCCAACTCATAGATCCACTCAATTTTGCTGAAGCGTAGCCGAGGCTGGATTATGATATACGACCAGGTTAAGAGATTAAGGCTTGATCTAAATGCCATTATAATTTGGAAACAAAAAAAACATGTTTGGCAGTGAAGGATTTGCCCATAGAAAGAGTGCGAATGTTTAAACGACTCTATTGCAATTTGTAGACAATGGAGAACACCTCGAATAAGCTTTATATATTTTAATGGTTTTATATTAATGTATGAAAAAAACTGTAATAGTAATAAATGCTACGTACAATAAAAAAGTGGTTTTCTTTATAACAATATTTATGGCAAGATTAATAATGTACTAATAGTAATTTTTAATTGAAAGTTTCCGTAAAAGCTCGTAGACAGATCTGAAACTCATAATTTTAAAACCTTTTACACCTTAATATTTTTGTAATTTAACTCGAGTGTTATTGCTTCAAATACTAAAGTAATTTACTATTTCTTTTTATAATGTTTTCTAAATATAACATGTCATCGTGACTTTCAACACTACTTACTAATCCTCTATAAAACGCAGGCAACGAATTATACGTTCATAATATTATTGTCTACCACAATGATGACGCAAAAAAAAAGGAATTTCCCTTTTTTTTAGCTTCACGCCGTATCGCGCGCACAGCAAGAACCTAGTGTTAAGATATTTCGTTCCCATTTATATTTCGTTTTGCACTGCTTTTTAAAAGTGTTGTCTGTTTGTCTTATCCCAGAAACGGTTTAAAAGTGTGAAATGGAAGAATGTGAAAATAGAGAGTTTGAACTCTAAGTCCCTATGGCTAACGTAAAAGCCAGAAGCCAGTAGGGAAATTACGTAAAAGTATTGTTTTTTTTGAACCAAAGTAATATCAAGCTATATTTTTAAAATGTTTTTCATATGTTAAGTACAGTTTCCAGTAGTAGAGTCTTTAAGTGAAAGATTAGCGTAAGAAGTAAAATTATAATTCATGATGACTTCGTTCAATTAACGAAATATATTATAGGTAAGGAGTAATAACGCCACGTTGAGTTCGCAATACTTCTAGAAATCGGCAGAAAGTGGGGAATGGAAGTGCCTTTATGGCAAAGGAGTGTCTTAACACAAGGTTCCCGGATCCCTCTACGGAACCTAATATGTGCAAGATATAGTGTGAAGCTAAATGGAGTGTTTTAACAGTAGCTGCTGTCTGCCAACCCTGCTGTGCGTGAAAAAGCGTAAAGTTGCTTATTAGCTGAATGTTAATTAGACACCAGCCAAATGAAAGTCGGGGTCCTGTACGAATGGTTCCGTACCTATCTATGAAAATGGCAAAAACATTAGGTACTTTTGTTGCTATCATCCCTATCCCCTTAAATATTTATTTTGTACTTGTTTAGTTTGTGTTATTATAGTGGTAACAGAAATAAATACATCATCTGTAAAATTTTTAACTGTCTTGATTCATGACATATAGCCTGATGATAGACAGAGAGACAGACAGACGAACGGACAGCGGGGACTTAGTAATAGGGTCTTGTTGTACCCTCTGGATGCGGAACCCTAAAAACGACTCATTGTTTAATAAAACATTATATTATTATCATTTAGTTTTTACGATTTTACTGTTTTAATTATACCTAATTAGGTTTATATATTTTATAAAGTGTAATGCTTAAATGACAGTTTTTACTATGAAATTTATTATTCTTGGAAATTAATAATTTGATGATAAGAAGTTATATGTACCTATAATTATACTGCATGCTTTTATTTATGAGCATAATTCAAAACAATTAAGCAGTTTTTACCTTTTTTTTTCTGGAAAAAGACAAGGCAAACGAGCGTTGGGAAATAATTATATTACTTAAACATTATAGGTAATATATTTATATTTTATTGAAAGAATTTCTTGAACATGTTATTTGAACGTATTCCGTTTAAACGTATAAAAATATCATCAAAATCGATTCACCCAGACTAAACTACCTAATGAGGTAATAAACATTAAAAGTACGGTCGAATTGATAACCTCCTTTTCTTACAGAAGTCGGTTAAAAAATCTTGGACGATTTTGGTTCAAATCCTGCTATTTAAAAATTTTTATACGTTATTTTCAAATTTTTATACGTTAAAATATCTTTCTTTCCTAAGATACAACATAATATTTTTTAATCAGCTGGAAAAAACACCTTACGACCAGAGCGCCATTGTGTGACAATAAACACATTATCTTATCTAGCAATGTTATAAGAAAAAGTTTGAGTTAGAGCAATTCAAATATTATGGCTTTATCTGCGACACGTGCTTGGCAATTGTCAAAACAATGGATCGCAATGGACCGCCATTTTGAATGGCATGTTTTTTGTTTTATATTTGTGGTGTACGTGAGAGGATGGAGTCCTTTGACTTTTTCGTTTTGTACTAATTATTTATTGTTGAGTAGCTTTATTATTTCTATGGAAGTTATAATTT
This sequence comes from Heliconius cydno galanthus, assembly GCA_036379175.1. Taxonomy (NCBI): domain Eukaryota; kingdom Metazoa; phylum Arthropoda; class Insecta; order Lepidoptera; family Nymphalidae; genus Heliconius; species Heliconius cydno. The sequence continues at coordinate 687,707 of JAKRZM010000210.1, forward strand.
TTTTATGAGTGTGACGATCTCAAATTTTTGACATGTTTTTCCTCTCCAAAAAATGTAAAAAGCTATTTAGGATCAACATTGTACCAAAAAAGTTGAATGCTTGTGAATGTAGTCGAAAATATAAATAAGATTACTTATGATGATACAGCGTGAAGCTGTAAAGAACATTACGATGTAAAGTTGAATATTTTTAGGTATATACGTGTAATCTTACTAATACCTAAAAATAAAGACAAAAAATAAATAAAACAATAAAAAATTTTTTATTAAATATTTTATTGAAAATCTTTGGGATGGCAACACCAAGTTAAATACAATCTATCGAACATAAAAATAAATAATTTAATTAAATAGCAACTCTATTACACAGTATTTGCCAGAATAGTATCCAAGTTGGTAGAATTATTGTTGCAGCTACATTAAATAACCAATTGCCGTAAATCTGAAAAAGAAAAAAAATATATCGCAAAATTTTATAATTTCTGGAAATTGTTTGGCAGGAAATTATTTGTGTTAAATAAGAGAGACAAGTAAGTTACTAGCAATAATGGCACCTTGGATTAACCTAATTCACCAGTGGCGTAAGGACATAAGCGTGCGACTGTAAACGCGACAGGTTGTGGGTTCAATTCCCACTCGAGTAAATTATGTAATTTACTCGAGTAGTAAGTAGTTTATTATTTTTATTTCCTAACTCTGATAACGAGGCAAAACGAGGCGTCTACCCAACCTGCACTTTTCTCCAATGTCTCTAAAATCCGGTGGAATGTGGGGAACGGAAAGTGGGAACTCATCAAATCACTTTTCTGAAATTCAAGTAGTGGCTTTAAAACCATTTCCTCCCCTTTTAAGGCTATTTTTTTAAATTTAACCACAAATGTATAGCTTTCAGATTTTTTCCTGAACTAGCAGATGCTGTACCTGCAGATGCTAGCTGTCAAATTTCGTAATTCCTTTCTTTTTCCTTAAAAGGTACGGAACCCTAAAAATGTAAAAATATACGATACATACCATAGAATCGACTATAGAGAACATCAACGCTTGCATCGCAGCATCCCTTCCTCGTGAGACCATCGACAAAAATGCCTCCTCCGGGAACAGAACCCGTGAGTATATGATTAGACATATAACTACTAGTAATAGGGGATTGAGCAGGATACATAACAGTTTTTTGAGGAAGAGGGTTATTTTGCTGAAAAAAAGAAATTTCAATTTCTTATTATATAAAATAAAAATTGAAAAGAATCCGTTACAGCAGCGACACACCTTATTACTGGAAGCACAACAGTTGTGAACTCCAATCCGAGAAATGAATTATTAATATTTTCATTTCTTCTCTCTGGTATCAAGATAAAGTGCGACGTTATGATCCGCCACTCAATGCACAATATCTCAGTAGCGGTCAGTTACCGAGAACGGAGTTGTCTTAATACTAAGTTCTCTTTAAAGCGGAAAAAATATATATAACTCACCCCTTCCTACTTAGATTTGAACCCACAACCGCCGTCATCAAAGCCAGTGGCGTATAAAAGACACCAAGGCACAATCCTAAAGGAAAATTATGCATACCAACGGATAGACAAGCCGTAGCTAGTTCTATCAACACTAATATATTCATAACTGATAGTTCTTCATATGTTGGATTTGAACCGGCTATACGTAGATAAGGGGTTAGTATAGTTAGTAATATGCAAGAGGCTATAAGGAAATAGAATACTGATTGTTCTGACGGTAGATTGAAATATTTTGCACCTGTAAAAGAAAAATGCATGTTTAGCTTCACGCTGTATCCCGCATATGGCGGGGTAGGTAGAGAGGATCTAGTACAACAATACTTAGTTCCTACGTATTGTTCAATTTTCGAAATATTGTGATGTGAGCGGGAGACTCAACACCGCGGTTTGTCTAACCAAGTGAGGAACTCTAAATATTAAATCATTCATTTCCCGAAAGGAAATCGAACTCACGACATCAACAAAAAATATGTCATATATTTAATTGATTAATTAAATCAAATATATACAAAATTAAAGCAAGCTTAAAAGAATAATATTTAGGTATATATTATATGTATAAAACATATTTTATAAAATATATATATTTTCTACTTATATATAAAAAAACTTACCAATCTGACTAAAAATCAACGGCGAATTCATAACGGCGTATCCCAACAAGTGTACTATTAAATAATTACCACCAATATTCACTACACTCAGACTTAATTCTGAATCATTCACTTCATTTTTGTTATATTTTAATACTTCTTTTTCTTTTGATTCTACTTTGTCTATTGATTCTTCTTTTTCTAATAATTCTTCTTTTTCTTTTATTTCTTCTTCTTGTTTATTTTCTTCTTTTTCCTTATCAATATGTTCGTCTGATTCTTTTTGTAAGGTAACCCATAAAGATAAAGCACGTATCAACATTGCGCCACATAATAGACATAATGAAGGCATATATTGACCTGAAACATAATAATTTTGTTTCAAATAAAAAAAATATACTCCGAATTCTGAAGATGTTGCATGTTGAGTAGAGGAACTCAACTAACAATGAAAATATTAAACATTTTATTTCTCGAGCAGGAACCGAACTTTCCAATTTATGATTACCACGTTATAAAATATTATAAAGTTATAAAAAAATATTATAATGCAGAAAACATTCCCACAACCAGATTATAACTCGCGATCATCATTATATTACTTTTTTAGCTCCAAGCTTTATCTCGAAAATAGCGAGACAGGCAGTGTTAAGACACTCCTCGTTCTCCACTTTCAGACCGCACTTAAGACATTGCTGAGTGGCGGAACGCAACACCATTTTTACCATTTACCAGTGTACCACTATGCATATAACTCACCTATAGAAATAAACCTATTAGTAGCAGCCAGCATGTAAAAGAAGTAACTCTGATGAAAACGTTCCAACAAGTTATTCAAGGAACGTAGAATACTTTCCAAAGTAATTCCAAGACGGTAGAAGTTAGCTGGTGACAGGGAATGTATTCTTGGAGGTCGACCTGAGGGGTCGTCTGCGTCTCGACCTTCGAGGGTCACAGCTTCGATTCCATAACGGTGGAATAGGCCGTGGTTGCCGTTTGGTACCTGAAAGTTGATAATAATAATGTTAGATATCTGTAAATTTGAGTGGAAAGTGGTAAAAATAAATGTCGTGAAATGGGTAAATGGTATGATGAAATTAACAAATTTATATAATATTTTTTTTATGTATATTTATTTAAATAAAAATTTATTCACATCTAAACATATATAAACATAAATATATACAGTTGAATAAATTACTTTAAATAGTTTTACGAGAGTGAGAGAGAACTTTTTGTCAAGACACTCCTTTTCCCATTTTCAAGACTTTGGGTGTTGAATAGTGACGGAACTCAACACCACGCTTTGCTTCCAAAGAAAAATTAAATGATTAAATTAATTTCTCCGAATCAATTCCCACTCTTCGAGCTCACAACCATCGTGTGTATGTTGCAGAGTTTAAGCACTGTACTTGCCCTATGCAGGGCTTTATGCGGGATACAGCGTGGAGCTAAAAATAAGTTAAAACGACTTACTCCCGCCAACTGAGTGGACACCATACCGAGCAAAGTCCATATACTGTTCACCCATTTATCCATTTTGTTACGAGTTCGAATCCAGGAATAACTGAAATCAAATAATATATTAATTTTAATATTTCTATTGTTATTTATATATTAATATGTAAAACAAAAACGGATTATTATCGAAGTCGTTTAGCGGGTTATTTATCCATTTGTCGAGCACATATTTATTGGAAATTTAGGACTTATGTAATTTTCTCATAGATACCATTGTTAGAAATGGACCAAATGACAATGGGACAACACAGAAAGCACCAGCATAAAAATAAAAAAAAGAATCATTAAAATCGTTTCACCCAGTAACAAATAGAAAAATTGATAACCTCCTCTTTTAACAGAAGTGGGTTAAAAAAACTTAATAAAAATGGAACCCACATACCTATTTTTATAAGAATGATGTATCCCAGATTTTACACATAACTTATGGACCAGATTAACTAAATCCAAATTAGGTAACTGCCCATTTAGACCTTCTACTTTGACTTCAATGTATTCTACAATAAAAAAAATTTAATTTATTATATAATGTATATAAAAGGTGCTTATAATAAAAAAAACAAGATAACTTAATAGAAGAAAAAAAAATAATAAAATTTTAATATTATATTATTTAAATATGTAAATGGCAATACTATAAATTATTCTAAATATATTCCAAATGCCAGACAAATATTTCACTTAATTTATGTGCCAAATATTTTTATTTTATTTTTATCTACAAGCTATATTCGTATTGGGGGATAAAACATGAAACAAAACATAGCACAAAAAAGAACAAAAAAATTAACCTACTATACCCTGAGATCCGGCCGTTGAATCCTGCATATACGAGTTTTCTTAATTAAACCTATATTAATGAATAATACATGATTAGTAGAACAGATTACACCTGGGTTGCCTGGAAGAATCCTGCCGCAATCACCTTTAATTACATTTTTTCGTAACTCGTTTTTGGAGAAAATTGCACCCATACGTTTTTTATATGAATCGCACATCATTTGAAAGATAATCGCATAAGGAATTGGAAAATTAAGGGTTGCCAGCTCTCAGTCTGCCGCAAGTCTAGGGTTGCCTGGTTTAAACATGTCACTAAATGTTAATAATTTGCACTCATGTGTTTTTTTAATGAATTATATATCAAATTAAAGCTTATTTTTTTCTGAACACTATAAAACAGGGTTGCCTGGAAAATTCCTGCCGCAAACAGGGGTTGCCAGCGTTTGAAATATTTTATTCCGGTTCCGTTTGACTATGAGAATAGACGATGAAATGCGCGGTCTGCCTTATGTTTTAAAGTAAAATATTATATAATAGAAGGTCAATCTTAAAATCAATGTTTATTCTAATTGTTCACCTGTTAAATGATGATTTTAATCATATTAAGTACACGCAGAAAACTATTTAAAGATCATAGGGCAGAAGAAATCATCCTTATTTTTCAAGTAAAATAATGAATCTATAATATTGAGTCTTTGCAAAATCTATTTTCTAAATACTAATATTTATTTATTAATTTAAATTACCATTTTGAAACAATTAAATTATCTAATTAAATAAATGTTTACAAATATCGATCTACTATAAACTATTAATATACATACATATACATCATGTTCCCTTAATATAATGAAGGGTGACCATTATTGCGGATATTTTTTTTATTAATTATATTGAAAAATACATTTCAATGAACTCTCTCTCTCTCTCTCTCTTCGTCCTCTACTTGTTTGATTTGACAACGCTTGCCGCAATTTTTTTTTCTCACGCAATTTTTAATAATTTGCATAGGAAAGAAATATATATAATAGAATTATAATAAACAAAACTAAGTTAGCAAAATAAATTCGAAGAAAATCCGACAGTAATGCCGACTAATAAACGCTATTTACGGTTTATGACCAAGAGTCGGCAAATATCAATTAGTTGGCTATTTTTTACTATAGATAAACATTTTGCGGCGCGATACAAAGCAAACCAAATGCAATAAAATTATTTTCGAAGATGTATTGTTTCTAAATGCAATAAAAGTGCAGATGGCCAAATGAGTTGTTTTTGAGCATATTACTTAGTTACTTACCTTTCGTTTTGGAGTAAAGACGTTTTTACTTGACAAAAATGAAGATGTGAAAATGTGATAGAATTTAACAAGGAATCTTTCCAAAAGTGTAAAATTATGTTATTGTTTCGCCAAAAAATGAATTTTAAATACAGTGACATTTTTTTAAATAGTGACACAATGCACGGTTATCATTTACAGTGTTACAAAAAGTTCATTGTTTAAAAACAAAAATATAAAGAAGTATTTTTTAATTATTTTCTAATGCAAAACGTAAGTATACTTTAATGTTTAATATTATATAGTTTAATAAAATGTGACAATTGTGGCCGTGGGAATTGCCTCAGTTTTGATTACACTAAGTTAGGGACGTGAGTGAGTGATTACGCTTTATTATAATTATAAGGACAATTCTTTCAGACCTAAATGCCTTAAAAACTATCAGCATAGACGGACAAGTTCTTGCTAGCGACATTTTTTTATCTATATTTTTTAATAGTTTTTATTAGTTGAATAGTTTTCATTTACTTTGCAAAAACGTAAATATTCGTACCAAAAAGATGGGCGCCATAGTTCTTTCTACGGATACGGACGGCGTTGTCAAATCAAACAAGCAGAGGGCGAAGAGAGAGAGAGATTGTTTATTGAAATGTAATTTTCCATATTTTCTTAATTAATAAAAAAATATCCGCAATAATTGTCACCTCTCATTATATTAAGGAAACATGTTGTAATTAATACCTTATAGTAGATCGATATTTGTAAACATTTACTTAATTAGATAATTTAGTTGTTTTAAAAGGGTTATTTAAATTAATAAATAAATATTAGTATTTAGAAAATAGATTTTGCAAAGACTCAATATTATAGATTCATTATTTTACTTGAAAAATAAGGATGATTTCTTCTGCCCTATGATCTTTAAATAGTTTTCTGCGTGTACTTAATATGATTAAAATCATCATTTAACAGGTGAACAATTAGAATAAACATTGATTTTAAGATTGACCTTCTATTATATAATATTTTACTTTAAAACATAAGGCAGACCGCGCATTTCATCGTCTATTCTCATAGTCAAACGGAACCGGAATAAAATATTTCAAACGCTGGCAACCCCTGTTTGCGGCAGGAATTTTCCAGGCAACCCTGTTTTATAGTGTTCAGAAAAAAATAAGCTTTAATTTGATATATAATTCATTAAAAAAACACATGAGTGCAAATTATTAACATTTAGTGACATGTTTAAACCAGGCAACCCTAGACTTGCGGCAGACTGAGAGCTGGCAACCCTTAATTTTCCAATTCCTTATGCGATTATCTTTCAAATGATGTGCGATTCATATAAAAAACGTATGGGTGCAATTTTCTCCAAAAACGAGTTACGAAAAAATGTAATTAAAGGTGATTGCGGCAGGATTCTTCCAGGCAACCCAGGTGTAATCTGTTCTACTAATCATGTATTATTCATTAATATAGGTTTAATTAAGAAAACTCGTATATGCAGGATTCAACGGTCGGATCTCAGTCTACTACCTTCTACTAAAAGTACTTACTAAACTTAGGCGTATGAAATTCCAAATTAATAGCAGCCTGTATAGAACCAGATCTACCTTTCAATGTTCCAGGGTCCAAACATTTGTTGTGATCGTGCATCCAATCAAACACCTAGGGAAAAAATATATAAAATCAAATCAGCTTCACATGGTATCCTGAACACACAGCAGAGTAGGCAGAGGGCCCCTTGTGTTAAGACAGTCCGTTTCCAACTCACCGCCGAATTCCGGAAGCATTGCGTGTTGAGTGGCGGAGCTCAACGCCGCGCTTTGTCTCGACACCAGAGCGAAGAAATGGAAATATAGATTTAAATAAATATTTCATCTCTTGGAGTGGGGATTGAACCCACGACCAGTCGATTTTACAGTCACACTTCGTGCCTCTGCGCCACCACTCGGAGGAAATAATAATTAATTTTCAATATTTTTATTTCTTTGCTCTGGCACCAACGCCAAACCGCAACGTTGAATTTTGCCTCTAAACAATTCGGAAGAGTGTGGGGAACAGAGTGTCTTAACACTAGGTTCCCTCTGCCTTTCTAGCCATTAAGCTGAAGCTACTTAAGCACAGTACAGTTGATGTGTCATGGCCGTCATGAAGTTAGCTGTAAATGGCTTTGTAGATTTGATTTTAGTACCGTCAACGAGTCATGGCAACACAAATGTGTTGCCATGACTCGTCCACGGTACTGTAATAATTAAAAAAAATTTGAGACAAAGCACACACTCTTACAAAAAAACAACAAATGTCAAATACCTTAGAAAACTTCTCGAAACCACCAAAGCTACCAGGCTTGTAGAAGTTACCGAGAGATGTGTAGAAGTTTGACGACGGTAAACCGTGATAGGCCTCTAGCCAGGCCTGCATTCCTAGCTGTTCGTGCTCAGTTATTAGAAATATTATGTCTTTGGCCCAGTATTTTTGAGCTGAAAATAAAAAAAATATCATAGTAAAATGAAATACATAAAAAAAACAAACAAAATAATAATATATGGCCGTGATTATATGAATCAAAAAAAATTAAATTTAATCAGCCTCACGCTGTATCCCGCACACAGCAGTGTAGGCAGAGGGAACCTAGCATTAAGACACTCCGTTCACCACTTTCTACCGAATTCTGGAGGCATTGCGTGTTGAGTGGAAGAACTCAACGCCGCGTTTTGCCTCGATACCAGAGGAAGAAAGGGAAATATAAACGTTTAATAAATATATCACTTCCTCGAGTGGGGGTCGAATCCACAACCGTCGCGTTACAGTGACACCCTTGTGCCGCTGCACCATGATGAAAATGAATAATATGAATCAAGGGAATGAAATATACATTTTTTTTATTTTCTCTTCTGGTAAGAAGGCAAAGAGATGCGGTCTCTGCACACCTCTTTTGCCTCCACTGTCATTAACCAAATTTGCAAAATTGCAAATTAAATAATTATGTAGTAAAAAGTACTATTATATAATATTTTGATTAAAAATTTATATTATCTTTCCATCACCTACAATAATGTTTATTATTGTAGAATGAAAACAAAAAAAAACAAAAAATAGAATAGAACATAGTTACTTACGCCTAGCAAACTGGGCGAAGGCTAGCATCAATGCTATTCCGGCCGCTGTGCCCTTTTGGTGGTTGGAAAGAGATCTATATGGGGCAGTTACTACTATCGCTTCAAGAGAGGATGTGCGAGGAGCTCTTAGTATACCATAGATGTTAGTACCTTTGTAGATCTGGAAGATTGTTTAGATAGATAGATAGATAGATAGATAGATAAATAATATCATAAATCACATTAATTATTTTCATTAAGGTGCGGCATTGAGTGTTTTGGTAATTGAAGTGAAATAGTGTCTCAAAACTAAGTTCCCTCTGTATGTACAGAGCATGTCGTGGTACAGTGTCTGATTGTAAAAGAGATGGTTGTGGGTTGGATTCCCACTCAGGGTAATTTAATTATTTCTATTTTCTTGCTCTGGTAAGCAAGGGAGTGCAGTTTGAGTTCTGCCAGTCAACATTGAAATGTTCAAAACATGATGTATTCAGCAAAAGCAGAAAATAGAGTGGTCTTAACTTATAAAGGGTTATACTTATATATTTAACAAATAGATCTTTTTTTGAAAAATCAATAATGGTATTAATATTCATCTTTAAAGTAAAAAGAAAACCTTATATTTAAATAGTTTAGAATCAAGATGATAATAATAACATTCCGGAATTAAATACCATGATGCCTAAGTAGATCAAGATAAAATAAGTCATATTACATTAAAACAACTATTTTAGATAGATGTTTTTATTAGCATTCTTTTAAAATAAAAATTTGATTTACTATCAATTATTTTTTTATTTTAGTTAGTTACTCCTAACTTACTCACCCCGAGATCCCTTAACAGAATTAAGTCTACTTTTTTAACTTCACACTCTATCCTGCACATAGAAAAGTAGAAAGATGGAGTACATAGTGGTTAAGACACTTCTTTTCTATTTCCCAATTTCCATTGAATTCCCAAAGCATTGCTGAGTGCATTGCATGTTTGTATTTTATACATACAATAATATTAAAGAAAAATGAAGTTCAAGGATGTTGTGCTTTGACAAGGCTATTAAATAACCTATTAAAACAAAATGTTTTCTAAATCTATAAATATCTCACCTGTCCCTGACCAAGAGGATAATTCAATGTGAAGTTGTGAGTGTACACTTCTAAATGCAATTGTGACATTTTACCGACCAACCATGGTATAGGCATTTCATCTGTTTCATCATATTTCTCCTGAAATTAAGTATTAAGTTGTTGTAACTTGTGGCTAAATCTTCATGGGCCAAAAGGAAATAATCAAAACCTGTATATGACACTTTGACTATATACAAATCTACGATAGATATCTTTTCTAAGAGTTGACTTGGTAAGACCAGCCATCATTGAACATTTTGTATGAAAAATTAATTAAAATTTATTTATAGTGTTCACATTCTAAGTACAAAAGTTATCAGGTATTTAAAATCTATTACCTCTACAGAAATACGGTTTTTATCCCTTAACTGAACTAAAGGTAACATTTTAGGTACATTAAACTTATTGATATAATATAGTATATATATAGCCTTCTTTGTTAAGTTCTAAGTTCGACACAAAATGTATTTATTATTCAAATTCAAAATATTCTTTATACAAATAGAATTTTACAATAACTTTTGAATTGTTGAATGGACAAAAAAAAATATTCTAACGCAGTAATTCCTAAGATTAGCGCGATCAACCACTCTCGAACGATAAAATTGCCTATATAACTTTAAAAAATATGATATAAATATTCCTATATAGTTTTTGTCATAAAAGAAACTTACCTCAAGTTCTTGCAAGAATTCCGTGTAAAACTGATTGGCAGAATGTTCACCATTGAACTCATTTGTAACTAAGCCAGGAAGTAATGCATTCTCAGAGAAATAAGTCTCATTATTGAATTCTCTATTCGCCAACATAAAGAACCAAGCTATAGCCGCGATGTAACAAACAAAACATAGTGGGGAATGGATTTTCTTTAAAATCTTCACCCATTTTAGTGACCCATACTCTGGATCTGATAAAAGACCCATCGTGTTTAATTGCTTAAAACTATTATTACTTGTATTTTTAATTCATAATAAGATATTTGATTCACGATCTCGATTGACGCCGCTGCTTTTTATCGGAGTTGACGTTTATTTTATTTGTCATATTTCTAATGTCAAATGTTGACAGTGATAGTAATAAATAGGTTAAAAAACAAAGCTTACTACATATCAATTTAATTTATCCAATTATTTAATTTATTCAATTATTATATCCAATTATTATATTGATTATTATATTTATTTCCACAGTACAAATACTTAATCTTAATTATGATTTTTGAATTACTTATCATTTTGTAGCAGAAAGTCGAGTTCTGTGATAAAATTAACAAACTGAACCGGATCCTTTTCAAGGCGTGCGTTACACTTTGCCAGCCAGTAACGGCTGAATTAAATAATACAAATTTGTTGTCGGATTCTGTTCACAAATATGTTACAATATCTATAATTAAATATTAAAATAGTAACGATATAAATACAAAACTCTTTAACGAGGCTCTTTGTATAAGGCCTTGGGGTAGCTATTCTTTAATTTGAAGTGACTGTCCTTCTAGCTAAGGATAAAAGTCCTTAAGATTAAGAAAAATAAATACAATCAATGTTGACCTAAAGGTGTTCTTAATCCTCCAATATATCAACGTGATTAAGATAAAATATAAGCCATTAACATTTATAAACTTCCAAAAAATATATATCCTATATCTTATAAAACAAAGTCGCTTTTCGTGTCTGTCTGTTGTTTCTAACTCTTCTTCTTCTAAACCACCCAATGGATTTTGCTGCGGTTTTCACCATTAGGTCGATTATTTCTCAGGGAAGGTTTATATATAGTTTATTATTTGTACATTCTTATGTAAATTAACATAAATACAATAAATGTGTATAAAGTCCTACCCGTTGAGACACTTTCGCGCATGCGCTGCTTTAATGGTAAGTACTACATGAAAATAATGTATTGGAGTACTGTTTCTCTTAACAAGATCTACAAAAAAGTCCGCGACGGCATATTCGTATCTTTTAAGAATAACGTGTAATGATCATTTTTCTGTCTAAAAATAATAATTTCAATATATTTTTTATTGTGAGTAATATTTTTCCATAATAGTATTAATCCTTATCCTTTAAAATACTTTATTAATTTTCTACGTTAAACGAAGATAAAAATTGCTTTTTACACTATTTCGAAATTGCGAATAGTTTTACAGAAAAACGTATTTAATTGTTGACATATCCCGCCATTCACACATCAGCTGTATGTTACTCAAGTTTCACTTATCCCTTACTCTCAGTATATAAATAAGTATATTAGTTACGTTGGCCATTTAATGTAGATCAAAACTGTCTTTTACTGTTTTTCATTTTAATAAGTACTTTAGAAGTTGTTACAATATCAAAAAATCCTTGCTGCGAAACGGCTCGCCACTCGCCATACGTCCGCCGCGCGCATTACACGCATCGGTGGTTCAGTGGTAGAATGCTCGCCTGCCACGCGGGTGGCCCGGGTTCGATTCCCGGCCGATGCATTCTATTTAATTTTCCTCACAGGCAGCCACGTAGTGCTTGCTTTTCATCAGGGACAGAATACCTTCTTCCGCATTAACCAGAAGCTCGAAAAAAAACCCGCCTGCCTCTATAGCAACGAAGATTTAATGCGTTTGCACGTATTGGATAATTGCAGTTGAATGTATTATTTCAGCGCGATATATTTGGTTTCATATTTTTTGTAGTAGTTATTAGTAGGTAGGTTTTTGTTTATAATTTCTTCAAAGTTTTTAAGTTTAAAAATAGTCATTTAACTATCTAAAAATAGTCATTTATATATATTTTAATAAGTAGTTGAAAAGATTAGTAGCACAGATTTAAAATTACGGTACCTACTAAAAAATCCTTGCTGTGTAAAACAATTGGAAAATCCTCATTGAAACTACGAAAATGCGGGTTGCATTAGGGTTTAATTAATTTTCACATTATCTTAAGTGCTTTTCAAACATACATTATATGAATAATCCAGTAGTAAAAGCGGGCGAAGCCGCAAGAGGGTCGCTAGTATTTATATATTTTAATCTTTCAAGCATTAAAATCGTCTAGCATCCTCTGCTCATAAAAGCGAAAAAATAATTACCTCCCCTGCCCCCTGCGAAAGTTAGTTAAGTAGTTAGAAAGTTAGTTAGTTTTAGGGAAAATCTATTAGATTAATAAATATGCTTTGTATGAGTCTTTTAAAAGCCATATGTAGAACGTATTTATAAAACATATTCTCTATTCTATTTTCCAAATTTTTTGTTTTATAAATAGGTTTTCCGAAAGTATGGTCTATCCACTAAGAGACATCTATGCTGGTTTTGCCCTACGATTTGTGGAAATATTAAAGTAGATTAACAGGTTCAAGTAGTAATTAAAGAAATGTTTGTCATTTTTATTATCTTTATTTTAAATACTTATAATATGATATAAGTACAATACTTAGTTGTGTTAATTATAAAATACTACACAAAAATTATAAATTAATATTTTTACTATAATATGCGAACATGTTATACAAAAAAAACTAATTTTGGACGTTTAAGATACATAAAGGGGTACTTTTATGTCAATCCCGTAGATTTAGATTTTATTTTATTTTATATGAGATACGAAGTTTTAGCTCCCGCTAGTTTCATTATTTTTTATTTGTTCTTTTGATAACATCTGATAGATTTCATCTTCGCTTTTACCTTTAGTTTCTGGTAATAAAATAATAGTATAAATAGCACCAACTAAATTAATAATTCCATAGAAAAAGAAAGGACCGCTTGGTCCGAATGCGCTAACTATGAGCGCATATACTGTGACTTGTACAAAAGAGAAGAACCAAGCGAACGTGACGATGATCCCCATAATCTTTGCTCGAATCTAGAAAAAAAAATACAGTAATATAATCCTTACAAGTTGTTGGTTCGATTGCTTCCCATATTGTCATTTATTCGCTCTGTAAGCGCGTAAAAAAATATTCATGCATACTTAGTGTTGATTTTTTTGAATTGGTTAAAACTCAAAATTATTAGCTCGCCTTGCAACGTGAAATTGTAATAATAGAAACAAAGTCGTATGACTTTGTTTTAAGGACTCTTATTGCATAAAAATTCATGTAATTTTTCGTTTCGATCACTCTGGCCTTTTGTGTTCATGGATAAACAAACTTGCATTGTAGAAGTAAGCGCAAGCGGAAACAAATATTTAAATTAACGATTGTTAAATCGCCTCGATGCTCAGTGGCGTGGCATTGGAGAGGCCTGTGTCCAGCGAGGACAGGCTGATGATGATGATGATGATGAAATTGCTCGAGACGCAATTACTGAGAATCGAGCCCATAAACGTAATTTTTTTCTGTTGCACCACGATGGCCTCATGAAAAGAGATATACTCAACTTATAAATTAATACAAATGCAAAATATACCTGAAAATTCAACATTTCAGTCATTATAATGTAAGGTAACGGCGACACACCAGCTGCATACATTGTGACTGCTAGGACCATAGGAATGACAGGCAACCACGCTGGTACATCAGTACCGCTCTTTTGTACCAACATTAGTAACGCTATAAGAGTCATTGAAATCGATGTTATTAGAAAAGCTGAGAATAAGAGAATCTGCAACAAATATATTATGTTACGTTATCATAAAATATATGATGAAATATTTTATAACCTGTAATATTTATTTCTAATATATCTATTACTATGATATTCGTATTCATATAGGTATATCGTGTAAGGATACGAATATGCAAATAGCAAGAACTCGAGGGGTTTTAAAATAACCTCTGAAGAGTTCCACCGTTTAGTTCCTGTTTGTTTAGCTCTAAAATCAGACCATGGACGAAAAAGGCGCCTTCTCGCAAACGCAACTTTAGGGCTCAAATAATGAATCTCGAAATTAATGATTATTGTAAAGGTTATATCCAATATCGCTTCCTTTTTCGTTCTTGTAGCAGATATCCATTTAAATGTTTGGTAATTTAAATTGGTATATATTAAAGTTGAGAAAATTTCAGTTTCTTACTGTTCTTTAATTACAAGTTAATCAAATAAAAACAGTATAAAGTTAGAAACGAGGTAATAACTGAGCCGTAAAATTGTCTTTATCCATCGTACATGAGGTAGATGTGTGATAATGAAATAATTAGAAGGTTACCTTGCGTCCACATCTTTCAACAATACTGGCCAACGACAGAGAACCCATTATCATGACAATAGGAAAGACCAGTATTTGTGTATCTGGATTAATTTCAAATTTAACTCCGGTAGATATGAGGATGGCTGATGCATATGTCAGAATAGCGTATGCTCCACCTGACGCGTGGAAGAAGAAAGTTCCCATGATTAAAAAGAAGGCTCGTCTCCATGATTTGTCTCTCACTGAAATATATTGTTTTTATGTTCATACTATATCTCGCTGGTAGATAGAATAATATTTCTCAATTTTCAAGGCTACGCTTTGTTAATTTTATAGAATTTATCTATCGGTATATCTACTTGGCTAAAATTTTACCATAAAAATTAAGAATGCAAAATTTAAATTGCCGTACAATACTTATTCAACATTTTTACTGTTAACTAACTAATTATTAAATTTGTAGTTATTATTTGGAATTGTATGTTTTTATTTTTTTAATAATAATAACAGTAGAAGTAGTAGCATTTTGTTCTTTTCATTTACTTCCGAAAATACTTACAAATAGTAAGAATTGTTAAATTAGGTAATGATTTGAAATAATCATCTTCTGCTTTCATGGTTTCAACTATATTTTGAACAATTTTGTCATCTTTTTCAAGACCTCTAAGAAAAGCAACAGTCTTCACTGCTTCCTGAAATGTTACATAAAAGTTTTGTTATATACAAAAACAAGACAGAAAACCAGTAAAGATCACAGTGTACTATGCTCCAACTTTACTAGTTTTCTGTGGCGTAGGGGCACAAGCGTTAAAGAAGAAAGTAATTTTTATTGTTTAGTTCATTTATGAAAATCCGTCAAAGTAAAGTTAAAAGTAGGCTTACGTCCATTTTCCCTCTTTTCACCAAATAGGCAGGAGATTCAGGTGCCTTCAGTAAAAGCAGAGCGACAAGAGCAGGTACTCCCAAAACAATCATAATAACCGTATAATAATCTAAATAGGCTCCTAATATGTACATGACTAAAATTCCAGTAGTTTGTAGGAGTTGAGGGAATGTACCAAGAATTCCTCTTATATCATCTTGGCTTATCTCTTTCACGTACATGGGCACAGTGTTAAAGCATCCTCCAGCTGCAAATCCTGAGAGAAGTCTTGCAATGATCAAAGATGTGGTGGAGGGATAGGAGACTTTAATTATCCAAGAAATCTGTAAATGATCCAATTAAAAGTTTTACTAATGTTTATTTGATCTTACTTTTTTAGTTTAAAGCTATAAGCAAGATAGGCAGAGGGTTAATACACTTCGTTCCGCATATCCAGCCCATTTTGCCTCTTTTTCACTTCTGAGTGTTGAAAAGCGTGTAGGTGTAAGGCAGGGTGTAAATGAAAGTAACTGATTCATTTCTCCAAGTAATCGAATCCATAAATCGATATTTATGGGTTTAACCGCGATCGGTTACAGTCAAAAACCGGTTTATTACCGGTTAAACATAAATTGTGGTCAAGAGAAATGTTCTAACTTTTAGTAAGTTTAACTTTTTGTTCAGTTCATAATTTTATCTTATTTAAATTTTAATGGTTATTACATTTTCAAACTATAATCCGAATGATATAGAATCCGAATGATATATTTTTTTTACATTATTCTTAAAAACACATTGAAGTGTTTCTACTTTAACGTAGCTGAACGTGTACCTTAAGTTGCCGCTACCTCTGAAATCATCAATCCCATTTTCATTGATTGATCCTCAAAATTTCAGATTTGCTAAAATGACATAGGTCTGAGGGCCCTGGGATCTTGGGCTATTAGTAAAATTTGGTATATATAAGCTTATGTCCGCTGATAAAAAAAAGCACTAACAAAATTACATGAAAACTTATAAAAAAAAAGAATACTTACAGCTTCAGGAATAGCGACAAGAATGAGGCCAATCTTTCTTCCGAAGCTATCTGCGATGTAGGAATATATGGGTACCCCAAATATAGCAGCCATGCTCAGCGAACTAGCAATCCAAGATAGAGAGAGATCAGACACTGGGTGACCGGTCGGAGAGTTTTCTGACTGCAGTATCTTTGTTGTGGGTGATATCCAGCCACATTCGAACCCATAGTTGAATAGAATTATATTTGCTGCAAGAATTTTTGTAATTTAGTAGTTTTTTACTGTCCAATGTCCATATTTGTATAGTATTAGGTATATGCGTTGGCTTTTTTTTAGCTACTATTGTGTCGTCAGTATCAGAATGGGCAGTGAATTTGTGTAATAGCAATTCGTTCCTCTGTTAATTTTGGAAACATTATGGGTGGCGAAGTCGAACCCTTAAAAAAGTCGATTTATAGTCACGTCGTCATGCCGCTGCGCCACGAGCGCCGAGCACGAGCCTCATTTAATAACATGTTTAAACAATAGCTATATTAATTATTTAATTATTAATTTATAAGTGATTTTAATCAACAAAGATCAAGATCACGCCAAAAAATGAGTAGGATTCGAACCCGCAACCTTATTAGGTGCAGTTTTTTTTTAAGAACAACTTCTCGGTCTATATATACTTTCGAACTGAACCAAACGATAGCTTGAATAATTTCGTTGTAGCGCCATCTATTAATGGATTTGTTAAACTTTTTAAGTGTGTTGCCCACCTTGCCATGTGCAGTATGCAGCGTTAAGCTGATTTAATAGGTCGAGATCCCATCGCTTAAATTTGCAGGGATCTGTTTTTGTAATTAAACTTATATTAATGAATAATACATGATTAGTAGAACAGATTACACTTGGGTTGCCTAGAAGAATCCTGCCGCAATCACTTTTAAAGCATTTTTGGAGAAAATTGCACTCAATCTTTATATGAATCGCACATCATTTGAAAGAAAATCGCATAAGGAATTGGAAAATTAAGGGTTGCCAGCTCTCAGTCTGCCTCAAGTCCAGGGTTGCCTGGTTTAAACAGGTCACTTAATGTTAATAATTTGCACTCATGTGTTTTTTTAATGAATTATATATCAAATTAAAAGTTATTTTTTTCTGAACACTAACACATGGTTGCCTGGAAAATAACTGCCGCAAACAGGGGTTGCCATCGTTTGAAATATTTTATTCCGGTTCCGTTTGACTATGAGAATAGACGATGAAATGCGCGGTCTGCCTTATGTTTTAAAGTAAAATATGATATAATAAAAGGTCAATCTCAAAATCAATGTTTATTCTAATTGTTCACCTGTTACATGATGATTTTAATCATATTAAGTACATACAGAAAACTATTTAAAGATGAAATCATCCTTATTTATCTAGTAAAATAATGAATCCATAATATTGAGTTTTTGCAAAATTGATTTCAGTATAGTTCAGTATACTACTATGAGTTTATTCGTAGTATTACATTTATATAGTACACGGGGTTAGCATATATATTGTTTTTGCTGATGTAATTATTTGTTGTGACGTTAACCGAGTGCTAAATGAAAAACTCAGAAACTCAGAGACAGAGATCAGTTTTACTATAAACGGTCTATAATTTTTGTTTATTTCAGAAACATTTTTGTAACAAATGTTTAACAGAAGATTAATTTTGTAAGAAATAAAAAAATATGTATCTAAATATATATAAATATAATCTTACCTAATAACGCGAAAGTCCATTGTAAGTATGTGTGTCCCCGTTTACATTGTTTTTCATTCACCATGCTTATTTTCAAACTCACGCCAAAAAAAATATATTAATAAATATTATAAATACATATATTAATTAGAAAACGGTAAATTTATAAGCCGCACATTTTCATATGTTAAAAATGCAGGAAAACTACCTATTTATTATAATAGTTACATTTTATACAGCATGTTCTGCAATTATAAAACAATATTAAATATTTAATTGTACTAAAAAAAATTATAGCAATATTGTAATGAAAAAATATTAAGGATAAAACACTATTTATCACACTTTAAAGACAACCTGTGCTGTGGGGAGTTTTGACAAATTTCCCCATACCCAAAGATAATTGCTAAAAATTATCGTCTGGCAAGAGAGAATGCTATTTATTAAATATTTTGAACATTTTTAAAGTGTTATTCCACACTTCGGTAAAAAATACTAATTTAGAAAATCTTCCTACAGATATGATAACAACATAAATAAGTTGTAACAAGCGTATACGAATTTTGACGTAGCTTGATGAGAACGTATGGCTTAGAGGTCAAAACGCTTGGACGGTTTCCAAGGCCTCTTGGAAAATTATTATTATGGATCCAGGTTCAAAATATTATTAATTATTATACGTTTTCTAAATAATTATTGCATTTGCTCTATTTCAACGCTTTTTTAACCTACATTAAAAATCCTCAGTGTAAACGAGGGGTTTAAAATATAAAAAGGTTTATTCCAATAATTACACGACTACGAATTCGAATGTTGAATGACGAAACTCATATGCGGTTCAATAAAGTATAAAGAAAAGTAAATATATATTATATTATTAAATAGTTTTAATGCAAATTATTATTTTTATAGATTTCCAAACATCCCAGTATCACATGTTTGAAATTTAATAATAAATATATATGTATTTACATTTTGCTTTGTCACGTCAACGTTTTATAATTCAAGATAATTAGTAGTACAATTATTTGCTTCTTCTTTCTATATAAGATATCTTGTTTGTTTAACATCGGTTATATCAACAGTTAGAATTTTTGACTTGTTTTATAACATTTTACCAGATGAGATGGCATATTTAATATTTTCATATTCTCAACAGGCAATGCCTCTAGAATTTGGGGGAGAGTGGAGAGTGAAAGTGTCTTAATGAGAACGGAGTGTCTTAACACTAGGTGCACAGGTTTTCTCTGCCTAATCTGCTATGTGCGGGCTACAGCGTAAAGCTAAAAAATAACATAATATATACGTTCTAAAAATATAAAATTTAACTCAAAAAATAAATCGAAAACCATCGCGCTTACTTATATATGATGTACCATTGCGCCATGAGGTCCTGTCTCTTAATGTCTCGTATTGGGTGGAAAGTATCTTAACGCAAGGTTCGCTTTGCCTACAAAACAAACAGCGTTACTTTGTGCTTAACTCATACCTCAATACCTTAGTTTGGATAATCGTGTCGAGGAAACAATAATATTTTACAAGCATAATGCCTACATACAATAATGAAAACTATATATATTTATATTTCCAATTAGCAAGCGAAAAGACAAACAGACAATTATTAAAATCATTGTTTAGGGTTCTATTCGAAGTTTCTATTACATTGTTAAATGCCACTTCTAATATTTTTTCTCGTAAACCATCCATGCGACACAATCAGCGATCAGTTACAATTGTAGGTATTATATGTATAGTTATCATAAATTAAACAGCTACCAGAGTGTGTAATCCTACCTTTTTTTTCCGTGGCGAAACCCTGTTACGTGGTTATGTGAGACTCATGAGTAATTAATAAATATAAAATGAATAATTATTCATCTTAAAAAGTAATTATTTATGAAAGATGTCCTTTCTGTGATATCTTCTATTGCAATGCTGTCCCAATTATCTAACGTGTCATGAAGGTACTTCCATTCCTTCTGGTACTTTCTCCAAATTAAAATCTCTGCAAACGGAGTGCCATAATTTCCATAGTACAATACGTACAATAACATTACGTATTTAATTTTTATTTGCATCTTAAGTTGACTTTTGGATTTTGTAGCAGAAGTAGTAAGTAAGTCGTAGTCTGTGATAAAATTATAATATTATTCTCGAGAAATAGGTTCAAGCATGGGGGGTGGCACTCCCGTACTTTGAAGCGAAAAAAAATTGTATGGAAACTAATGCCATCTATCGCTTGGAGCTTGTTAATAAGGATTCAGAGTTGATATATTTAGGCCTTAGATGTCGTTACAAAATACAATATTCCGTTCTCTTATATTTAACCGACTTCTGTAAGAAAAGGAGGTTATCACTTCGACTGTATTTTTTCTTATGTTTGTTACCTCATAACTTTTGACAGGGTGAACCGATTTTAATATTTTTTTTGTTTCAAAGGTAGTGCTTTCTATATATTTTTTTTCGTCCATATCTGACAATGGTATCTATGAGAAAATCACATAAGTCTTAAGTCTTAAATTTACATTAGGCATGTGCGCGACAAATAGAGGAATAACTCAATGTCGGGCCAACCGATTTTGATGATTCTTCTTTTATTTGAAAGGATTCACTTCAAGGATAGTTTGGTGAAAGTTTGGTTAGGTTCCGATTAAGGGAGCCGGTCAAAATTGAGAAAGTTTGTTTTTTTGGTAAAAAAATACTTATACTGTAATAGTTACAAGAAAAAACTTTTTAAATTGATGTCAGAAGTGAGATTCCTGATGATGATTGCATTTCTTTTCAACCAACCTCAAAAAAGAGGATGTTCTCATTTTCAACCAACTTCAAAAAAAGGAGATTCGCAATTCGCACGAATATTTTTTATGAATGTTCTTGTCAATATAATACCTAATTAAATAAAGTTTTACATAGGACAACCACAGCCACTCATTGACAACCACTACCACCATCAACACTCGTTTAAGAACCATAATTTTAAGATACCCATCACTTAACGAACGAATGAACGAAGAACGAACTAAAAAGTTAAAAAATAATGATACAAAGATTTTATAATTTTGAAGTCGGTGTCAAGCTAATGCTACAACACCCTTACTACAATATCTAATTACTAAGCCTGTTTGTTTTATTCGTCAGTGGCACATCTATCTTTGTATATTATGTGTATTATCTAAGGGTTCAGGTAGTAATTAAAGATATTATTTTAAGGTGATTTTTATTAAAAAGTATACTGTACAATAATTATAAATTAGTATTTCTATTTTTCCATATTACCTAAAAATATCTACAGTGTGTCTAAAATACATACTTAAATGTGTTATATTATTGAGATTCAAAGTTTTTATTATTTTTAATTTGTTCTTTTGATAATATCTGGTAAATTTCATCTTCACTTTTACCTTTAGTTTCTGGTAATAATGTAATAGTGTAAATAGCACCAGCTAAATTAATAAATCCATAGAAAAAGAAAGGGCCGCTGGGTCCGAATGCGCTTACCATAGGCGCATATATTGTGACTAGTACAAAAGTAAAGAACCAACCGAACGTGACGATGATCCCCATAACCTTTGCTCGAATCTAGAAAAAAATTACAATAATTTAATATTTATTTATCATTAGTTTTCAAAGCATAATCCTAGTATTTGGATTTAAATTGTTTAGAAGACTTTTTAAACATATACCTATAATAATGTGAATGCCAAAACAATTTTTGATGATGTTTTGAACACTTCGGCTTATGAATTCGCGTTCGCATTATGGGTAAACATAATCGCATTGTGAAAATAAAGGCATATTTTCTGCTTAACCCTTATGCTTCTGCTTAACAACTATGTAACGATCCAAGATACCCCTAATAATATAACGTGGGGTCAATTTGGGTCACATTTAGTTTTATTCAATCATGCTATTATTATTTGATATTGTAATAGATTTACAAAATGTTAAATTATATTTTTAAACTTCCTCAAAGTATAAAATAGGATACTCTTTTTCTTTTTTTCTTAGATCAGAACCCTTGTCTAGCGACAAAACATCATTAGTCACTCTAACGTTTTTTGTTACCAGCATAATTACCTATGTAAGTAAAAATAGGTAACTGGAGAAAAAGGATTTGTTTTTATTTGGCTCATTTTGTTCTCGCGGTTTTAGTATCAATTTTTTTTTTATAATAAATATATAAAATAGTTAAAAAGACACTCCATATCACGGATCTCAGTGATCGCACAGAACTGTCGCCGCGTGACGTCACGCAGCGACTAGGCGAAGGAGCACAAATTTTAAAAAGCAATGAAACTTTACAATGCTTTGACTAATGTTATGTGTCTAGGATTGGCGCTGTATCACTTGTAAATCAGAATAAGTAAAGGGAACCCAGTGCTAAAACACGTTAAGCACAGTGTTTTATATGATCCCCATGAGATTTTTGAGAGTGCCTGAGTGGAAATTGAGTCCATGAACGTAGCGTTTACGATCAGACGCCATTGCTCTAAGATTCTCATGACCTTATGAAAAGTATTATAATATAATTATTGAAGCGACGTATATAAAGATTTACCTGAAAACTCAGCATTTCAGTCATCATAATGTAAGGTAAGGGCGACACTCCAGCCCCATACATGGTGACTGCTAGGACCATAGGAATGACAGGCAACCACGCTGGTACATCAGTACCGCTCTTTTGTACCAACATTAGTACCGCTATGAGAATCATTGAAATCGCTGTGATTAGAAAACCTGCGAACAAGAGAATCTGAAACAAATATGTTTCGTTATTTTATTCCGTTCCGTTCCGTTATATTATATTTCAAAAAACAACTTAACATTGAAGTAACTTTTTTGTCTATGAACCGATTTAAGTAATACAAACAGTAAATGTAAGGTAAGTTTGCCAAAATGCAATAGTTGTTGCCGATTGTAAAATAAGCGCTCATAAATGACATAGACAAACTGACAAACAGAAAAAAAATAAAGAAATTGTGAGATTACCTTTCGTCCACATCTTTCAATAATACTGGCCAATGACAAAGTACCAATTATCATGATAATAGGAAACACCAATGTTTGTGTGTCTGGATTAATTTCGAATTTAACTCCGGTAGAAATGAGGATTGCTGATGCATATGTCAGAATAGCGTATGCTCCATTTAAAGCGAAGAAGAAGAAAGTTCCCATAATTAGAAAGAAGGCTCGTCTCCATGACTTGTCTCTCACTGAAAAAGAAAAATCAAATGTATTTTTTTACGTCTATGCTATACCTCCCTGGTAGGTAGAACGAAGCTGCGCTTCCCACTATCCGAAATATTTCGTGTTGGGTAGCGGAATTTAACTAAGATTTTCTTTAATATAATATTTAATATTTTTACTGAGAATATTTATTAATTTGGTTGTTATTGTTGGGATTTCTCCTATTCTTATTAATAATAACAGTAGTAGAATTTTGTTGTTTTCTGCTACTTTCCAAAATACTTACAAATAGTGGCAATTGTTAAATTAGGTAAAGATTTGAAACGATCCTCTTCCGCTTTCATGCTTTCGACTATATTCTCAACAATCTTGTCATGTTTTTCTAAGCCTCTAAGGAAAGCAACAGTCTCCGCTGCTTCCTGAAATGTGAAATGTTACATTAAATTTTGTTGTAAAAAAAATACAGAAATCCAGATAACTTTAGCACAGTTTGGTTTGGGTAGGTAGTTTCTGTGGCCATCCTGGCGTTTTGACTCTTGAAATTTTAAAATATTTTGTGTTGATATCAGCTATGATAAATGCCTCAAACAAATAATAAGAAGGCGGAGGGCATATATAAAAATATATCGAAGTAAAGTTAGATAACTTGGTAAATTAATATTTACTTAAGTATAATACAATTAGACTTACATTAATTTGCCCTCTTTTCACTAAATAGGCAGGAGATTCAGGAGCCTTCAGCAAAAGCAGCGAGACAAAAATAGATACTCCCAAAACAATCATAATAACCGTATAATAATCTAAATAAGCTCCTAATATGTATATTACTAAAATGCCAGTAGTCTGTAGGAGTTGAGGGAATGTACCAAGAATTCCTCTAATATCATCTTGGCTTATCTCTTTCACGTACATGGGCACAACGTTGAAACATCCTCCAGCTGCCAATCCTGAGAAGAGTCTTGCAATGATCAAAGACGTGGTGGAGGAGTAGGAGAGCTTAATTATCCAAGAAATCTGTAAATGATTTAATTAAGAGTTATAAAAATGTGTCTATAATTTAAGGTTTTTATAAGTTTGACTTAAACTGTAATTCTTTGTTAAAATTACACGTAAGTTCATAAGAAAAAAATAGTACTTACAGTTTCAGGAACAGCGACAAAAATAAGGCCAATCTTTCTTCCGAAGTTATCCACGATGTAAGAATATATGCATACCCCGAATATAGCAGACATGCTCATCGAACTAGCGATCCAAGCTAGAGAGAGATCAGACACAGGGTGTCCGGTCGGAGAGTTTTCTGACTGCAAGATCTTAGTCGTGGGTGATATCCATCCACATTCGAACCCATAGACAAAAAGAATAAGGTTTGCTGCAAGAATTTTGATATTATAGTAGTTTTTACTCATTGCATTTCGGTAATGATAGGTATATTAAGAAAATGTGTTATTGATTTTTTTTAGCTTTACACTCTATATATAGCAGAGTAGGCTAGGTAGTAAGTTGTAGAGAAAATTTTTGTAAAGTCGTCTCAGTTCCTTCACTTTCGGAACAATGAGTGGTGGAACCCGGCCGAAAAGGAATGAAACATAATACGGTCGTCACATTGTCTGGAACCAGTTACGAATTAATTGATTTTCCCTTCTATGTTTATGTGAACAAGCATCAGGCTTAAATAGAAGTAGTTTTTAATTTTATAAACGATTTTCTGACGTAAATTTCTATCCCGTGACAATTTCTTGAAATATTAGGAGTATAAGCCTAAATGTAGATCCATAAACAATAAAACCCTACACAGACAGACTCCTTAATTTTATATATATATTATGTATAAATTA
Organism: Heliconius cydno galanthus; assembly: GCA_036379175.1. Classification (NCBI taxonomy): domain Eukaryota; kingdom Metazoa; phylum Arthropoda; class Insecta; order Lepidoptera; family Nymphalidae; genus Heliconius; species Heliconius cydno. The sequence continues at coordinate 713,342 of JAKRZM010000210.1, forward strand.
CAAATTGACCTAATATAATCCTTTTAATACAAGACATACAAAATAAAAGAAGTAATAAGATATTACATATTTTTCTAAATCAACAAACTTTGCAAAAAAAAACTAAATTAAATAATAATTGTTGTAACTCGTAACAGACAAATAAAAAATATATTCTCAAGAACTAAGTGATATAGAATAAAATATCTTTATTTATTTCTAGATTAATTTTCAAAACATGTTTTAAGTTAAAAAACTTACCTAATAAGGCGAAAGTCCATTGTAAGTATGTGTGTCCCCGTTTTTCGTTCACCATTTTTGTTATAATTCAAAAGATAATAATAATAAAAAATAAATAAATATATATTAATTAACGTTTCTTATTAGGAAACGGTAAACTTATTAGGCGCACATTTTGATATGTTGGGAATGCTGTAGAATCACCTATTTATTATAATTATTACACTATATACAGAGTGTTCTTCAATAAGGAAACTATATTAAAAATATGGTTGTATTAAAAAAAATGACAACAGCAATGATGATAATAATGATGTAAAAAGTAAAAAATAATTGACAATAAAACCCTCTTTTCTCCACATTTTAATGATATTCCTTGTTCAGGTTGCCTGGTAAACGAAAATATTCCAAATGTAAATATAACCTACTTTGTCCATTGAATCCATAATTATTGGATGTATTGGGTGTTCCTTATACATCTCAGGTTTGTGGGTCAAATAGATGACAACTTAAAAAACTACTAAAGTATACAGGTGTGTGCAAAATGAACTATAAATATAATTTGTAGTATTTTTTTTCTATGAAATATCTATAAACACACACTTTTCTCATTTATACTTGATTTGTATATTATTTTTCATTTCGTGTCAAATTTTCTAAGTGTAAAAGGATCTATGGTAAGAAACCTATAGGGTTCGATTACGCGGCGAATTTCATAAAAATGAGGCAATTGTCGAATCTTTTTATTACTAGAAGCTTTATTTTTTCTGTTCCAAAAGACTGTGCACCTATGGACTGTGAATATTTAATATTAATTACAAATTGTTACTTCCTCGCGATCTGGACATAAATGGTCTTGTCAGACGGACAATCCGGTGATCCTATAAGGATTTCTAGTCGAGTTCCGTTCCGTTCGCCAGTTTCTACCGATCGAGTCGTAGCCTGTCATTGCATATAAGATAATGACAAAATGATGTTTGAATTCATCATTAATATCGATTCAACAAAAAAGCTTTTTCATTTAATCCAAAATATTTTTAAGATTTCCAAACATCCTAGTATCAAATATGATTGAACTTTAATAGTAGACATATATTTACATTTTACTTTGTTACGTCAAACTTTTATAATCCAAGATAATTTATAGTACAATTACTTGGCTCTTTTTTCTATGAGAAGATATTTTTATGTTTGTTTAACATCGGTAATATCAACAGTTGGAATTTTCGATTTTTATTATATCATTTTAAAAGATATTGCATAAGCCTCACATGTGATGAGATTTTTAAAATGTTGTGCGTGGCGTTAAAATAAACAACGTCTATACCAACATAAAATTAATGTTACAAATCGCTGTCTGTACATTGAAGATCTATGAGAAAATTAATTATTAGACTATTTATTAATGTAAAAGAACCTACATCAAAGAATTCTATAATGTTAGTCTTTGCGTCTTTGTCAGTGCGTTTGCTCCCGCTAATGTCAGAAATGGCTTAACCGATTAAAATTCAGTTTTCAATGTTATATTTTCGCAAACTTCCCTTAACATTTATTATTTGTTTTATTTAATTTATCTCATAAATAAAAATATAATGTCAATATAGATAATCGCATGTGACAATATTGATACAAAATATTTTCTTGAATTGATATATTGAAATTTTAGCCTTCAATGTATGGATATTATATTAAAGATAATAACGTTATTAGATCATCAAAATAATTCAGATAATAAAATAAATATTTGCGTCGTACAAACCGGCGAAGCCGCGAGCGGATCGCTAGTAATGAATATTTGTATGCTTAGAGTAACGCGGTCACGCCGTGATTACATGTACGTCTAGCATGTGGCATGGTACGTCTAGCTTATATTTATTATTTCACTAGCGACTCGCCTGCGGCTTCGTCCGCTTGTACTACATAATTATTAATGGACATCATCCACTATAACGCTTCAATATAAAAAGGAATATATGGATAATATAAATAACTATAAAGTCTAATGTCAAATATATAATATCATCCTATAAATATTATCCTTTTTAGACTATAATAATACATAGAATTTGACTTTGAACCATAAGTATTACGAATATATATGGATATTATTGATAAATCGTGTAAATCCAATACAGATGCTGTAGCAACTGTTAGAGAAAAGATAGAGAGCCAGATTGCCGATGAATATAAGTAAGAATAACAGTTAAAATCAAGTTAGGGGAAGACGTGAATCAGTATGTGGAAGAGTATAATATATATCTGGATCAAGTGATAGCGGTTAAAGATCTATCGACTAAAGAAGTGTATAGAAAAATATCATCAAAACTCCCTTAGAGAAGTAATGAAGAAATTTTTTTTTTTTGTTTAGACAAACAAACTTTTCCGCTTTGTAATATTATTGCAAATAACGTAAATGTATGTATAATGCCGTCATGGCCCTGGTGCACAAGCGTGCGACTGTAAGCTTTACTATTGTGGGTTCAATTCCCACTCGGGGGATTCCTATTCTGGGGGTATTTAATATCTTAATTTTGTACCTATAGTCATACGTTACATTTTTATTTATTTTTGTTTTCAATTTGATTGAATCAATATTTTAGTTTGAATTACCATTTTTTTTCAGTTGTTCTAACTGAAAAAGAAGCATCTGTATATTTAATCTCAGTGTAAGACACTCTGTTTCTAACTATCCGCTGATTTTTTTTGCATCCTACCAGAGCGAGGATATGAAAATAATTTATTCTCTCGAGAGGGAATCGAACCCACAACAGTCCGCTTACTTATAAATATTACGCTGCTTCACCTTGAAGGCCAGTCTAATAATGTCTCATATTGCCTCTAAACTATATTAACACAAAATTTCCTCTGCCTACAAAAAAAACCCAAATTAGTTATCAGTAGTCTGATCACGACAGGAAAGGCTGTTGTTTGATTTAGCATTACCTTTTAGTAAGTTATTTAAAGATATTTAGGTTTATTTCATTTTGTTGATAGTGGCTTATTACGGGTCATTGAGGCTAGTCGTGGCTCAGCGGCCCGACAGTCGAGTAAGTCGCTGAGCGTACGAATGTAAACTAGAGGAAGGGAAATTTTTGATATTTTTATTACCTCGCTCTTGTAACAAGACAGTATGTGCAATGAATTGTCATTGCGGCGGCGTTGAGTCTCGCCACTCAACTCGCAATGCTACTATACATCGGCAGTAAGTGGGGAAAGGAAGTGTCATAACACAAGATCCCCAGGTCGCGGATACAGTGTGACTTGTGAGGGTAAAAAAAAGACTTATTACGTGTATTCTCTTTTATAGCTTTAGTTATATTATTTACAATCGACAAAATTATATGGACGCGATGAAAATAGTTCCATTAATTTTATATTCTTTTTTAGGTAACTTTATTATCACTATATTTATGTAGATAGCACATATATTAGTCTTGTTAATAAAGAAACGACATAGATTCTTCTAATTTTACCAATTCATTTAAAAGTAAGTATAGTATATTGTTTACTTCTGACGACAAAAATAAGTGAACACTTCAAAAACTTTTTTTATATTTTGTATGACCACCTCTTGCATGTTTTTTACTAATATTATAATTATCAATAAATCTACTTTGCTGAAAAAAACTTTTTATATTTTATTTTTAACGAAAATACAGTGTCTTATTATTCTTTACTCTTGATCAATTACTTTAGTTTTAATTATTATCACCAGAGCGAGGATATGAAAATAAATCATTCATTCGAGAGGAAATGGCCTGCCCCTTAATGTTTCATTATTTATTTATTTAATATTTTATTTTTACTTAAACATAGAACAATTACAAGATAAAACAAATGAAAAATGGTGTAAAGGCGGCCCTATCACCACAGGTGATGTCTTCCAGGCAACCCTTACTTTAGAAAAGATCAAAAACTTTATAGACTTTGGTGTACAAATGATATGTTAATTACATACTAATGTCATAGTCTCATGTTGGATCGACGGCATCTGAACGCTAAATTCACTTTGTGCACAACAACAAACAGTGTCACATAATTCTTTACCCACATACCAATACTTTAGAGAGGAGAAACTTAACAAAAACATTTTACTTATTAAAAATTGAACCAGCTACCGGGCTGGGCAATGAAACCTAATTAAAATGCGCCGTAGGCGTAGTCTGCCCTAATGTCTAGTTATATTTTAAAATATATACATACTTATCAGTTGTGTCTGATCACGACAGGAAAGGCTGTTGTTTGCCTTAGGATTACCTTTTTGTAAGCTATTTAAAAATATTTATTTTTATAATAAATATCTTTAAACAACTTACAAAAAGGTAATGATATCTTTAAATAACTTACATAAATGAAATAAATTATTTTTATTTATAATGCGCGACACGCTGTAGATTCAATTGCTACTTGAGCGAGGCGTTGAGTTCCCTTACTCAACTCGCAATGTTACTAGATTTCAGCGGAAAATACGGAACGAAATTGTCTTAATAAGCGCAGTGTCTTAACACTAGGTTGCCAGTTTGTCCCCGCTTCCCTGCTGCGTAAATCTAAAAAAAAACTTGCATAACTTGCATTTTATTTTTTTTAATAAAGTGTTATCTACACTTAGTAAAGAAAAATCCACACCTCTTAGATTTATACGTTTCCAAAAAACTTCGTAAATCCACGACTGGCCTCGAATTAAAATTACTAAACATTCTTTAATATATGGATTATTATATATAGTTCAAATACATTAAAAGCTTTGTTATAATATAGATGCCAAATTGATTTCAGTATTTATTTTTTAAAAATTTAGAAGGGCACGTATCGCTTGCTAAAAGGACAGTCACCACGATTTTTGAATTCGTTCACGTTTGTTTTAAATAAATATAGTCTAAACAAATTAATGCAGACCTAACTCTACAAAGCTACGTATAAATTTTTCTCCACAAAGCTATCAACGTGATTAAAATAAAATGTAACCCATTGCTACGTATAAAATTAAAAAGCAATGAATAATTATATCTTAAATTTTCAAGCATTTTAAGCGTCCGCTGACAATATATTCACTTATAAAAATGAAAAATTTACATGAATTAAAGTAGATTAACAGGGTCAGGTAGTAATTAAACATAACTTTATGTCATTTATATTTTTATTATAAAATACTATACAATTTAAATATTTTTACTTTGGCATATTATAAAAAGAAATGTTCCTTTTTATACAGTCGATCTGGGTAACTTCGACAGATACGAGCGATATTAAGCAAACAAAAATTGTCTATTCTTCCCCCCATACTCCCCCCTAAAATCATCATCAATTATGTAGAACCCTTTGACTCTTTTATACAAATTTTACTGGTATCTCCTATAGGTACTACTTCATCATATTTCTAACCTAACCTAACAATGTTAGCTAAACGATCTGTAGTCACCCAAATTGACTATACACAAATGTATATTCCTATGTTATTTACGCAGATTTAAATTTGACGAGATCCGAAGTTCTTAGCTCTCGATAGTTTCATTATTTTTTACTTGTTCTTTTGATAATATCCGGTAAATTTCATCTTCGCTTTTACCTTTAGTTTCTGGTAATAAAATAATAGTATAAATAGCACCAGCTAAATTAATAATTCCATAGAAAAAGAAAGGGCCGCTTGGTCCGAATGCGCTTACCATAGGCGCATATATTGTGACTAGTACAAAAGAGACGAACCAAGCGAACGTGACGATGATCCCCATAACCTTTGCTCGAATCTAGAAAAAAATACAGTAATTTAAAAAAAAAAAAAGAAAAAAATTGTGGGTTCGATTCCCATTTGAGCGTTGAGTTCCGCCACTCAATACGCTGTGCCTCAAGAATTCAGAATAAAAATAAGAAACGGAAATGTCTTAATGGGAATGGAATGTCCTAACACCAGGTTCTCAGATTTCCTCCGCCTCCCTGCTAAGTGCAGACGATAAGGTGTCATTTTTCATTTCTTCGCTCGGGGGCCCGGCATTGAGCTTTGAATGCTTTAAATGCTAATTTGATTGATTTGATTTTAATATACAATGTTATTTTAAAAGCATATATTGCGTAAATAATCCTTGACATTTTTCGTTTCAAACACTCTGGCAGTTCGCTTTTTAATTAACAGTCGTTAAATACCTAGCCCACAAACAGAGAGTTGACAATTAGTCACTGTTCCGTTGCGCCACGATGGCTTATAAAGTTTTATAAAAAAATATTAAAGTGACTTATGAAGTAATACAAATGCTAAATGTACCTGAAAACTCAGCATTTCAGTCATCATAATGTAAGGTAAGGGCGACACTCCAGCTCCATACATGGTGACTGCTAGGACCATAGCAGTGACAGGCAACCATGCTGGCACATCAGTACCGCTCTTTTGTACCAACATTAGTACCGCTATAAGAGTCATCGAAATCGCTGTGATTAGAAAAGCTGAGAACAAAAGAATCTGAAAGAAATATATTATGTTTCGTTAGCATAAATGTAGTTAAATATTTTACAATCTGTAACATTCATTCCTAATATATCAATTACTGGGTACATCATATTAGGATACGAATATACATTATAGCAAGAAACCGAGTAGTTTTCAAGTAATCTCTAAAGAGTTCCACTGTTTTTCTTGGTCCTATAATCAGACCAGCTCGCTCGACTCGCTTATAAAAATATTAAGAATACAAATATATTTTCAGTTTCTTAAACGGACTTTGCACGCTCATATTGGCGTCTAAACTGACGTTGCCATGATTGTTGCCAGTATGATCCCATCGTAGAGACCAGAACGACCTTGTAACGTCCGTCTTACTATTCTTTTATAACACACAGCAGTTACAAGTTGACCAAATAAACTCGTGTTAAAACAAAATTAAATCGCGACATAAATTTAAAAACGGGGATAAAGCTTATAGAACTAATTATGAGTCGCTTTCTCTATCTACCCTACATGAGGCAAGAGATAAGTGAAGATAAAATTGTTAAAAAAAAATTGTAACGTTACCTTACGTCCACATCTTTCAACAATACTGGCCAATGACACAGAACCAATTATCATGATAATAGGAAATACTAATATTTGTGTGTCTGGATTGATTTCGAATTTAACTCCGGTAGATATGAGGATGGTTGATGCATATGTCAGAATAGCGTATGCTCCATTTATAGCGTGGAAGAACAAAACCCCCATTATTAAAAAGAAGGCCCGCCTCCATGATTTGTCTCGCACTGAAATAATATATATATTTTTTTATGTTCCCGCTATATCTCGCTGGTAGGTAGAAGGAACTTGTGTTTTCCCACTTTCCGATATATTTCCCAATTTTGGAGACATTGCGTCTTGAGGCTTGCGGTTGCACTTAACGCTACGCTTTGTCAATTTAATCAATTTCATAAAATTCATCTATCCATATATTTCATTGACAAAAAAAATTGCATAAAAATATTAAAGCAGAACTTAATTTACTGTACAATAATTATTTAACATGTTTACTGTTAATAATCATTACTTCTGTTGTTATTATTTTTATTGAAACTAGTTTTATTTTTAATTTTTAATAAGAATAACAGCAGCGGTAGTAAAATTTTGCTGCTTTAATTTACTTCCTGAAATACTTACAAATAGTAAGAATTGTTAAATTAGGTAAAGATTTGAAATGATCTTCTTCCGCTTTCATGCTTTCGACTATATTTTGAACAATCTTGTCATCTTTTTCTAGACCTCTCAGAAAAGCAACAGTCTTCGCTGCTTCCTGAAATGTTACATAAAAGTTTTGTTATATACAAAATCAATACAGAAAACAGTAGCACAAGCAGTTAGCACAGTATATGGCACGGTACGGTAAATAGGTACAATCTGTGGCCACCGTGGCGTAGGGGCACAAGCGTGAAAGAAGATAGTATTTTTAATTGTTTATTTCATATATGAAAATCTGACAAAGAAAAGTTAAAATTAGACTTACATTCATTTTCCCTCTTTTTACCAAATAGGCAGGAGATTCAGGTGCTTTCAGTAAAAGTAGAGCGATAAGAATTGGTACTCCCAAAACAATCCTAATAACCGTATAATAATCTAAATAGGCCCCTAATATGTATATTACTAAAATGCCAGTAGTTTGTAGGAGTGGAGGGAATGTACCAAGAATTCCTCTAATATCATCTTGGCTTATCTCTTTCACGTACATGGGCACAACGTTGAAACATCCTCCAGCTGCCAATCCTGAGAAGAGTCTTGCGATGATCAAAGACGTAGTGGAGGAGTAGGAGAGCTTAATTATCCAAGAAATCTGTAAATGATTTAATTAAGAGTTATAATAATAATAATTAATCGATATTATTTATTTTATTGTCACGCTGTATCCCGCATAAAGCAAGATAGATAGAGCGTTAAGGCACTTATATAGTTCCGTGTACAGAGTACAATTTGAGTCATTTTCAGTGTTGAGTAAGGAAATACGTGTGGGTAGATGAAACTAATTTATTTCCCCGAGGGTTAATCGGCCCCAAAAATGGCGCCGTTACAGTCAGATGCGTCACCACTTCCATCTCACTTATGGTGATGTTAGGATTCAATTAAAACGGTGTTCTAAATTACATTTTTATGGTTCAACTACATACTTTAATTACATTTTCGAAATATAATCCGTTGGTAAAATTTTGTATATTATGCTTTGTCTACTGACAAGAGAAAACATTATCAAAATTACACGAAACTTGTAAAAATAAAAAAAATATACTTACAGCTTCAGGAATAGCGACGAAAATGAGGGCAATTTTTCTTCCGAAGCTATCTGCGATGTAGGAATATATGGATACTCCAAATATTGCAGACATGCTCATCGAACTAGCGATCCAAGATAGAGAGAGATCAGACTCTGGGTGACCGGTCGGAGAGTTTTCTGACTGCAGGATCTTAGTTGTGGGTGATATCCAGCCACATTCGAACCCATAGGCGAATAGAATAATATTTGCTGCAAGAATTTTAGTAGTTAAGTAATGTTTTATTGTCCATATTATTTACATATTCGTTATATATATTTTTTGCTGATGCAATTTTTTGTTGTGACGTTAACCGAGCGCTAAATGAAAAACTGCATGTTATAATTACAATTATTTGTATGGACTCGTAAAATTTGTTTCACAGTAAACGGTGTACAGTAGGTTTTCTTATTCAAAAGCCACTTTCAGAAGCATTTTTTTACAAAATTAAAAAAAATATACATTAAATCTTACCTAATAACGCGAATGTCCATTGTAAATATGTGTGTCCCCGTTTAAACTTATTTTCGTTCACCATGTTTTTTTTCAATTTCTTGCCAAAAAATAAACAAATTATAAAAAACAATTATAAATACATATATTAAATAACGTTTCTTATTAGGAAACGGTAAATTTATAAGCAGCACATTTTCATATGTTGAAAATGCAAGAAGACCACCTATTTATTATAATTGTAACATTTTATACAGTATGTTCTACAATTACAAACATTATTAAAAATTTAATGAAAAAAATAATTATAACAACAATGATTATAATGAAAGAAAAATTAAAAACTTTAAAACTCTCTATAAAGGTAACCCTTGTTTAGATTACCTGGTAAACGAAAATATTCCAAATATAAATATTACTTACCTTATGCACTGAATCCATTATTATTGAGTGTATGGTATTTATAAAATTTATTACAAAAATCTGCCCAAATTACAATTCTAAATAAAGTAAAATAAAAACACAAAGAAATAGACTTGAAAAAATGCTTAAAATCGTTAAAACATTACAAAAAAGAACAAAAAGTGGTTTTATTCTTCCGTTTTAGCTTCACGGTGTATCCCGCACATAGCAGGGTAGGCAAAATAAAGCTCCTACAACCTATAGAGAATTCCCTTTTTTTTTACTTTTCCTTATTTTAGAGTCAAATTGTTTCTGGCATAACGGTAGACGAAACGAATAACGAATGATGACTGACGATGACAATGCTGACCAAAATCATGTGCGATTCAACAAATTCTACAGAAAAGTAAATACAAATATAAATTAAAGCATTATTTTAATGTAAATTATAATTTTTATGATTTCCAAACATCCCAGTATCAAATATATTTGAACATTAATTATAGATATGTATTTACATTTTGCTTTGTTACGTCAACGTTTTATAATCTAAGATAATTTATAGTACAATTATTTGCCTCTTCTTTCTTGTTTGTTTAATATCGCTAATATCAACAGTTACAATTTTTGATTTCTTTTGTAACATTCTAACAGATGTTGCATAAGCCTCACGTGTGATATGATAAAATGATAAAATTGTGTATATGATTAAAACAAGCAGAAATATAATAAATAAGGTACATATGGATGATTTGGAGCCAGTCGGGTTGCAAGGGCACGGGCGTGCGACTGTAAATGGGTGGGTGAATGGGTGGGTAAATGCGTAGGTTCAATTCCCATTCGGAGGAATGGTTTATTTATTTATTTTTATTCGCTCGATTCTATTTTATTATTAAATAGATAAGTGATCCATTGCCAATTAAGCTTCTTGAGCCAATATTTAAATATTCTTATTGGCTCTTAACTGTGTTGCACGTTTAGCGGTAAAGCCTGAAGTTTGAAATATATTCAATTGATGGTCATTATTTGTGTTATATTATATATTTTTATCATATTATTCCTTGAGTTTGATTTCCTTTTTTTTTGTTTAGTAGGTAGAGTGATCCCAGTGTAAGTCACTCTGTTCCTTACTTTCCGCTGACTTTTTAAGACATTACCTACTAAGAGGTGAAATTGAATGGTGTTCTTGCTACCAGAGCTTGCTACCAGAGCGTGAATATTAAAATAACACTTATAGATGCTGTACCCTTCGCCATGAGAGCCTGTCTCATAATGTCTCGTATTGGGTGGAATACTCTGACTACAAAAAAAAGCAGCATCACATAGTCCTTTACTGATACCACAAAACATTAGTTTGAATAACCGTATCGAAGAAAAAATATTATACGAGTGAAGCTTGATTGTTCCAGTACCTTAATAAATGCTCATAAAAAAAATCTTTAAAATACTTTCCATGTACAGTCAGCGATAAATTAATTTTTATATAATTATATAGATTTCAAATACTTAACCAGCGTGTATCATCATAGCAAATTCAAGTGCGCCACATAGTCTATTGTATAATGTCTATTTATATTTAAGAATACATATACATATACATACATACTTATCAGTTGTTTGATAAAGACTAGGAAAGATTGTGTTTAGTAACCTTTTTGCAAGATATCCAAAAAAATTATTTGTTTAGTTATGTTAGTAGTGACTGTAATTACGTGCATTATGTTTTATTGAAGGAATATAAACACATATATATATATATATATACCCTGACACATATATATATATATATATATATATATATATCCCAGGAGTCAACGATAAAGCGAAAACAGGTGATAGACCAAGTCGTGACAGTTATGAGAAAAATATTTAAAAAAATCTGTGTCATGTATTTTTCATATTATATTGATTTAAAAAAATATCGGAAAAACCGACACCCTGTGATGATTTTTCAAATCCTAAGACTACAAATATTACTCTTTTATCATTTTTTTATCTGTAATGTAATCATGAGTAACCCTTCTGTGAATTACAGTTTAAGATTGAAACATACCTGCATCGGTTTTCAATAAAATGCCGTGTTTTTGCCAAACATTAAATTCAATATATTTAGTACACCAAACTTTAACCGACTGTACTATAAAAAAAATGTACTACACTGTTTTTGCAACTAACTTCAAAAGTTGGCGCATTTAATCTAGATTCTGAAATGGTACGATACTTGCTGGTTTACTTCTTTGTTGAACAGAGAAAAATCGAAATACATCATAATCGAGATGACGTTCAACGTTTTGGTATCTTTTTAGATACATTCTAGCTGCAGCATTAGCATTACATAACCACTCTCCATGAATGAAATGCATATTGGCAATGTATCAAAGACCCAGTATATGGCCTGCGAGATCGCGGACTCGAGCACTATCCTTATAGGTCCTGGGTCAGCCCCTAAGTCGGAAAAGTTCAGATATCTTAGATCCGTCATGCACGCATCTGGAGGCATCGATCACGATCTCCATGGTCGGATAAGCGTTGCCTGGGCTAAGTGGCGGGAGGTCACTGGTGTGGTCTGTGATCGCAGGATACCGTCCAAACCTTTTCCGACTTAGGGGCTGGCCCAGGACTTATAAGGATAGTGCTCGAGTCCGGGCTCTCGCAGGCCATATACTCGGCCTTTGACACATTGCCAATATGCATTTCATTCATGGAGAACGGTTATGTAATGCTAATGCTGCAGCTAGAATGTATCGAAAAAGATACCAAAACGTTGAACGTCATCCCGATTATCGTGTATTTAGATTTTTCTCTCTTCAACAAAGAAGAAGTAATCCAGCAAGTATCGTACCATTTCGGAATCCAGACTAAATGCGCCAACTTTTAAAGTTACTTGCAAAAACAGTGTAGTACATTTTTTTTATAGGACAGTCGGTTAAAGTTGGGTGTAATAAATATTTTTAATTTAATGTTTGGCAAAAACACGGCATTTTATTGAAAACCGATGCAGGTATGTTTCAATCTTAAATTGTAATTCACAGAAGGGTTACTCATGATTACATTACAGAAAAAAAAATGATAAAAGAGTAATATTTGTAGTCTCAGGACTCGAAAAATCATCACAAGGTGTTGGTTTTTCCGATATTTTTTTAAATCAATATAATATGAAAAATACATGAGACAGATTTTTTAAATATTTTTCTCATAACTGACACGACTTGGTCTATCACCTATTTTCGTTTTATCGTTGACTCCTGGGACACCCTGTATATATATATATATATATACTCATAAATAAATCTTTTTAATACGCCTTTGCTTTTAAATATTCTTGTCTGTTTTTTTTTAAAAAAAAGGTTCAGTCCTAATTACATAAATAATTTATACTACAAATTATGAAATAAAACATAGTACTAGGTTAATTAAATTTTAGTAACATTGACTTCAACTTTTGTATTTGAAATAATCAAAGGAAGGAGATTTAGGAAGCAAATGTGTTTTGGTGATTTTTTATTTTATTATACTTTATAATAAAATGAAATAATATTTCTAACTATTAATATTATATCAAGAGTGTTCTACATTTTAAGATTATATATTAATGTTTATTATAATAACCGCTGGCTTGAATTAGATTATTTCATTATTTTTAGTTTCTCCTTTTGACAATATCTGGTAAATTTCATCCTCGCTTTTACCTTTTGTCTCTGGTAATAATAAAATAGTGTAAATAGCTCCAGAGAAATTAATAAATCCATAAAATATAAAAGGAGCGCTTGGTCCGAATGCACTAACCATGGGTGCGTATATTGTGATTAGTATAAAAGAGAAGCACCAAGAGAATGTGAGGATAATCCCCATAGCCTTTGCTCGAATCTGAAAAGAGGACGTTAAATAATGTAGAGAGAACCTAATGTATTAAAATCTCTTTCACCCCCCACCACTTAACCACTGCTACTTTGAGAGGGGGGAAATGGAATATCTTAATTCATTTTAGAGTGTAGGAATCAAACGTGTAATCATTTACAACAATTGCAGTCAGACCCAGTATGATTATATTTTATTTATTCTTGTTTCATTTATTTGTTATTTAGAAATTGATAGTGAGTATGTAGGAATATGTCCCAGCTTCCTATCCTTATATCTTTATGGTATTTTAATTAGAAATATTTCTCCGAGAGGTAGCCATAATTGGAATCCACAATCATCTGGAAACTTATTGTGTTGTTATTTTCAATTTAAATGGTATGACTTCTTAAGTACATTTCAAATACTCCAGTTGTTAGTAGTTATGGATACATAAAATCACAACCGAAATAATAAAACATTATAAACGCATAGTTTCTCATAAAGTCAGTAAAAATCCGATTTACCTGAAAACTCAGCATTTCCGTCATCATAATATAAGGCAGCGGTGACACGCCACCCCCATACATGGCGACGACTAGAACCATAGCAGCAATAGGCAACCACGATGGTATGTCAGTGCCATTCGTTTGAATTAATGTTAATACTGCTATCAGGATCATTGAAATTGCTGTTATAAGAAGCGATGAGAACAAGAGAATCTGAAACAAATATATATTTGGAATCATAAAAATCGTTAAGTATTTTAATACGTTTATGTACATTGATTAAGAAATTTACGAAGATTGTGTGCAAGTTATCATACAAGAATAAAGTTACTGATATTGCCAATGATGGTGTAGAAAAAAAGGAATATTTTTAATGAGTTAGTAATAAAGAACCATCCAAATAAGAAAAAATATAATAATAATAAAGAACTTTCTAAGTTTACCTTGCGTCCACATCTCTCAACAATACTGGCCAATGACATAGAACCAATTATCATTGCAATAGGAAAGATCAATGTTAACGTTTCTGGATTAATTTCAAATTTAACTCCTGTAGATACAAGAATAGTTGAGGCATATGTAAGAATAGCGAAAGCTCCATTTAGGGCATGAAAGAAAAAAGTTCCCATCATTAGGAAAAAGGCCCGTCGCCATGATTTATTTCTAACTGAAATAATGAAATTAAAGTAAAGAAATTACATATGTTGTATACATATATCTAAAAGGTATGATAAAATAAAATTCAGACAATTAATAATATGTACTTTATAATTAGCAATAAAAAAAATAAAAAATACTATAAAATAATTAATATTATAATAGTTAATGCTTTTTGTGTTATTTTTACTAATAAGGTACAGTACTATTTTGGTATTGTTTCTTATTTATTATTATTAAAACACTTACAAATAGAGGCAATTGTCACAGTAGGTAAAGATTTAAAATAATCGTCTTCCGCTTTCATACTTTGAACTATTTTGTTAACAACCGGGTCATCTTTCTCTAAGCCTCTGAGATAAGCAATAGTGTTCGCTGCTTCCTTGAGTATGGAAATATACAAAAGATTAAACGGCTCCTCCGTGTTAAATTTAAACTGGATGTTCAAATTTAATTATATTATTGAACTCAAAATTTAATGTGAGATATGAAAAAAATCACTGTTTTAGATCTAACCACTCATTTCCATTTCTTAATTGATACGTTTTCAAATCATATATATAAAAATAATTATGGCTGCCAAATGATGGGTTAGGCAAGTCTTTTCGGTTATGTAAATCAGAGGTTCTCAGATAAAGTTTTATACATGAATTTACAGGTGGATATTTAACTATAATAAAAATACACAGATACTCACGTTCATTTTTCCTCTTTTCACCAAATATGCAGGAGACTCAGGTGCCTTTAGCAAAATCAGAGCAATAAGAACAGGCACGCTCAAAACACTCATAATAACAGTGTAATAATCTAAATAGGCTCCTAAAATATACATTACTAAAATTCCAGTAGTTTGTAAGAGCTGGGGGAATGTGCCAAGAATTCCTCTAATTTCATCTTGGCTTATCTCTTTTACATATATGGGTACAACATTGAAAGAACCTCCAGCTGCCAATCCTGAGAAGAGTCTTGCAATGACCAAACTTGTGGTGGAGGTGTAGGAAAGTTTTATTATCCAAGAAATCTAAAACGATTATGAGAAAATTTAAGATATTTTTTAAAAAATATATTTTTGCTTATAATAGTTTGGTAAAAACAATATTTAAAAGACGAAGTAAATTTTTATACGTCTTTTTTATTGTAAAAATATTTTTTTAATTTCACGCTACATCCCATAAATAGCAGGGTAGGCAGAGGGAATTTGGGAACAACCTAGTGTTAAGACACTCCGAAAATGTAAATATTTAATATTTTATTTCCTCGAGTGGGAATCGAACCTACAAACTGTCGTGTTCACAGCCACATCCTTGCGCCCCTGCGTCACTAGTCTTATAATTATCATTAATAACAAACATTAATTATAACTTAAACAATAGGCCACAACACAGAATCTTTAACATCATCGAATTTAAATAAACAAAAACATTCAAGAAAATATTTTAAACTTGCAGCTTCAGGTATAGCCACGGCAATGAGGCCAAGTCTTCTTCCAAAGCTATCTGCGATGTAAGAATATATGTACACTGCAAATATAGCAGACATGCTCATCGAACTAGCGATCCAAGATAGAGAGAGATCAGACACTGGGTGTCCAGTTGGAGAGTCTGCTGACTGTAGAATCTTAGTAGTAGGTGATATCCAACCGCATTCAAACCCATAGGCGAAAATAATTATGTTTGCTGCAAAAAAAACAAAATTGGCTTTACTGATGTTTTGATAAGAAATTAATGTTAACATAATAAAAACATAAACAATAAAAAGTGAGATTGGTCTTTTATGATCACTCTTTTTGAAAAATAGAATAACCTCACCCCCACTCCACACTCTCGACGTTTTGCTTACTACTAGAAATGGCATAGAATTAATAATTCTTACCTAGAAACGCGAAAGTCCATTGAATGTATGTGTGTCCAGGTTTAACTTCTTCATTCACCATTTCTTTTTTTCAATTTGCCAAATAATACACAAATTATGGAAAAAAATACCTATATTAATTAACGTGTCTTATATGGAAATTATACTTTTATTAGCTGCACATTTTCGTATAAAGGAAATGCAGCAAGACAAAGATAAATAAGTATTTATTATAGTTGCAATGTACTATACAGGATGTTCTCCTATAGCAATACCGTATTTAAATATTTAGAAAGTAATAATAACAATCTTAATCATCATGCATTTCTCATCACATCATTCCGCTCTCCGTCCTATCCGTATTTCAAAGTCATACCTTTTCTCAGTAAATTGGTAAACGAATATATATAAAATCTTTACATTTTCGTGGTTTGACGCATTTTAAATCGCTTCATGAAGCTAGCATGGACCGACGACCTGAGGAATATTGCTCACTTTGACTTTTCAAGTAAAAAACAAGCCTAAAGATATATATGCAGTGAGGTAGGTACCTACTTACATTTTAACTAAGCCATAAAATAAAACTATTTTTATACAATGTAATTATATATTTCCTTTTTATATAATTGTTATGAATTTCAAACATCCTAGTATCAGACGTATTTTAACTACAATAATAGGTATATCGTCTACATTGACTTTGTTAAGTTATATAATCTGGGGTAATTAATACTAGCTAGCTACCCGCCCCCGGCTTCGCCCTCGAGTATTACTAGATTTTGTATTAAATAAACAAATGTGGTTATGAGCCAGTCGAGCACAGGGGCAAAAGTGAGACTGTAAACGTGACAGGTCGTGGGTTCGAATCCGACTAAAGAAAATTAAATATTTAGAATTAGAATAGTATTCAGAGGGAAATGAGGAACAAAGTGTTTTAATACTAGGGTCCCTCTGCCTACTCTTCTATGAGCGAGACACTAAAAACATTTGCTTTGGTATCCTAATCTATATATATAAAAGGACTTGTCCTCACTGACTGAGGTAAGACGCACGCACAGCCGTAACCGCTGATCGTAGAAACGTTAAATTTGGACAAAAGTTTACTTTCGTAATCTGGACATCCACTAAGAAGGGATTTTGAAAAATTTTTACCCTAAAGGGTTGAAATAGGGGTTCAAAGTTTGTATGGAAAAAAAATTAAATCGACACCGATTTTTATAAAATTTTAAATTCAGACTCTTAAAAATATTTAATTGAACACGTGTTTCACGGTTTTTTAGAATTTACCCCCTAAGGGTGCAAATAAGGGGTTGAAAGTTTGTATGGGAAAATTCTTAAATCGCCACCGATTTTTATAAAATTTGATTATTGACTCTTAAAAATATTTCATTGAACACATGTTTTATGGGTTATTAGAATTCACCTTTAAATACGCAAGCGAAGCTGCGCGCGTCCGCTAGTATTATATATTTAAGGCGTACCGATACTGAGTTTTAAAACATATATTTTTATAATAATGAACACATATGTATAGTATGTTTATGTTTTACTTTTGAAAAACTATAACCATTCTTAGGATATCTTTCTGTACAATGTTTAAAAGCTGTTTTTTTTATTATATGTATAATAAACAATCAATATGGTTTTAGAGGTAACATTTAAAATGCGAAATTGACATTTCTGTCACCGCATTTTAAATATCTAATATCTTATAAGATTTTCACATAGCATTATATATAATTTACTGTGTGTTGTATATTTGCATAACGTATCTATTGCATTTAATTATATAGAGTAGATAAGGAGTGATACTAGGTATATAGTTGAAATGATGTCTTGTAACAAAATCAAACGCCTCGAGGCTTTTACTGAACTTATGTTTCTTTCTAGAACATCATACCATTAAGCTATATTGTACTAAAGGACCTCTTTCTGGACCTCTTTCTAGACCTCTTTCAAGTCTAAAAGTGCATCACGAATTTTCCGACCATATGAAGAGTATTTTTAGTAGTGGCTTCTGGATCACCAACCGCGGCGCATTCCTTGTTGACCTAAGCCGCTTTATACTGCTTTTTGACAACCACCTGACAAATTTTGTACTGATAGCAGCGACACATATTTAATTCTTAACATGTTATTTTGTGCTTGATTATTTAAAAGTAAAAGATAAAGCTGGCATGTCTGCTATTTCAAACGATCTATTTATATTTAAAGAAACATATGTATGTGGAGAATTATATAATTATCCTTATCAGTTATTTACGACAGGAAAGATAAACAATTTGGTATTGGATTACCTTTTTGTAAATTATAAAAGATATTTATTATATTTCAGTAT
Source organism: Heliconius cydno galanthus (assembly GCA_036379175.1). Taxonomy (NCBI): domain Eukaryota; kingdom Metazoa; phylum Arthropoda; class Insecta; order Lepidoptera; family Nymphalidae; genus Heliconius; species Heliconius cydno. The sequence goes on from JAKRZM010000210.1 coordinate 732,362, forward strand.
TCTGATAGTGATTATTATTACGAGCATTTTGTTATGAAAAAGACTTGGCTATTTTCTGACCATATTTTGAGCTAGACTTACAGTTTAGCTCAAAATATGGCCAGAAAATAAAGAAATGAGACTTCGATTGACATACGAGAACACAATGTCGAAGATACTAGAGGAAGGTTACGAAATACGAGGATCTCCTAAAGAAGAAGTTGAAGACTGGATTTGTGGAAGGATGTAAAAGTAAAAAATCTCTTTCGTATAAAAAATTATAAAATTTAATTGTCAATATCCTGAATAGTTGATTCTATCCAATCTCTTGTAACGGGTAAAGAAATTCTATTGAACACTGTCGGGCTTATATCTTCAGAACAGTCTTCCGAAACCCACCCCGACGTAATACCCCAAAGTTGTCGGTTCAGGGTTACCGGTGCACCAACATCAGGCTGAAAAAATAATAAATCATACAGCAGACTGCCATTTTTAATTTCCTATTAAAAATATTAAATATTTCATATTCTCAAGAGAGAATCGAATCCACGATTTGTCTTGTTTACACTCGTAAGCTTATGGTATATATATTTGTGTACGTACCAAACAAGGTGTATGTCGAAGTACAATAGGTTCTAAGCACACAACAGTTCTACCACAAGTGTAATTATATTTTTCTAATGTCTCTACACAATTCTTTCTTGGAATAACTTTCTGGATAGAAACTCGTAAATTATTTTGTTTTACTCGTTCTTTTGCTGTATTTGAAAGTAATTTATTGTTAACCTGCAATATAAATATTTTAAAATTATTTTATCTAACTTATATGTTTGATAAGTAGGAGTTGAGTCCAAATTTAAACATCAGCTTTCAAAAAGTCAATAGAAAGAACAATTTATAAAATTTGAGAAATTTAAATTTGCGAGCGTATACATTTACTTTGTATGAAATATATTACAAAATGAGTTTATAATATTCTTTTTCTTTGTAATAACTATAAACATTCACTGAAATCAGTATCTCATGACACTTCATACTTTTTGACAAAAGTACAAAATAAAACTAACCTATTTGCGGTCCTCCCATATATTCCCTTGAATATTTTAAGACCACTAGTTTTAAATATTTCTCCCTTCCATTATATTAAAATAATAAACTTAAAAACTTACAATCAATCGAGACCAATAAGTAGTTTGAAATTTGGCATTTAGAATTTGTCCTTTAGCTGAAGAAATAGATATCGGCAATATATGATCGTCTGTAACTGTCACTGGATTGGCAATCCTTAGTAGCGCCAAGTCATTACTTGGCCTCATATTTATATACCAAGGATGCACAACGATTTCTTTTATAGGAACGAAGACGCCACCTTTCTTATTGTTTACAGACCCAATTCTAGCTTTTAATAGTTTTGTAGATTCTAGAAGGCTGTTAGGGAAAAAAATATTGAAATAATAAAACAAAAAAAATATTGCAATACTAAATACGATACGATAATACGAAATCACTTTTCTTTAAGGGACATTGTGCCTTAAGTTACGGAATTTCAAATGAAAATAAGTCGTTCTTCTGAATGGGTAACGTATCCAAGATTCTTGTTCCAGTACGAGAAGTTCTATTAGCAACGAATCTTTCTATTTCAGAAAAGACTCTTACAATCAACAACAAATTAGATTAAAAGTTATTTTCACTGTGAAATAGAAAATTTAATGATTTGAAACTATCTTACTTATAAAATGGACCAGCGGCAGTCAATATCCATTTCTTATCTATTAAAGCGCCGGATGCGTAATGCGATCCTTTTCTTTGAATTGAAACTGTATACGAATAGCTATTATAATTCTTAGATCTTGTTATAGCGTTTGTACACGGTTGGGTATTTTCGGTGTTGTCTTCTAGAAAACAAAAAAAAATCTAAAGCTAATATAACCGTTGTTTTTTTCCAGTGAAGAGTGGTTCCTTATTCTGTATATAGCAGTGTAGGTAAAAATAACCTATGGTCAAGACTCTCTGTCTTTTGTATTTTACTTAAGTTCGATCGAATCGAAAATTCTCTAACGAAACACAACAACTTCTCGGTCAGCATTTCCATCGTCTTAAAAGTTGGGTATTGGAACAGATTGTTTTAACAACAGATTCCCTTTGCCTATTCTGCTTCTTTTAGGATACAGCGTAAAGCAAAAAAATAATCAAAATTACCAGTTGTTTCGTTTTTCAATTCTTTAAGCGTTAATTGCAACAGTTTTTCTTTTAAATTTCTATTAAAATCTTCACTAGTTTCTGACTCTGTTGATTTTGTATCATCCTCGCCTGATACATTTTCTTCTTCATCTTCAGCATGTATTGATGTTACGCACAGAGCTATGATTAAAAAATAATACACATTAATGTAATTAAACATTTTATTGTATGTTTTGATCACACATTCATTTTGATCTACATTCAGACTAAAGCAGAGTTTATAAAGCAGGCAAATATAAGGTATAATTAAGAAGCAGGTGTTAAATACGTCAAATATGAAATAAAAAAACGAATAATTCTCATTTCTATAGATAAAAGAAACAAAAATCATAAATAAAAGAATCAAAAATCATTGTAGAGAACAATGATTTTTTAAACTGTCATTCGTACTATGTGAAGTAGTTAAAAAAACATTGAATTTAGAATTTAGTAATTCTATAATAGGTGGCAATCAATTAGAAGTGTTGTTTACATATAAAGACAGAAAAATATTTAAAGCGCGTGTATCTCCATTTTACAGATCAACCGATGGAAAAGACAAAGAAAATGCAGGTCTTTTCCACAAAGCCGGTATATGGACGATACCGACATAATAAACAATAATGAAAAATATATTTATGAATTGAATTGAATTATATTTTTTTATATAATACAAAAAAGAAGTAAATTGAAAAATTTTTTTCGATACATTATCATTTATTTGTAGATTTACAACGAGATTTTGTTAATTATTTATTGTAACTTAAATTATACAGATTAATTACAAGAAACAATGAATGGATAAATATGTCATATGCCGAACGCTTAGATCGATCGTTTTTCTCTATCGCTTTTGCCGCGCTCTCGCTTGCACGCTGGGCTCAGGAGGAATGTGACAATTAGACATGCTTTTTCGTGCGTGCAGACGGCGATCATCGATTTATAAGACATAATGACGTCAAAGGAAATTATAAAAGTTTAAGCGAAGCGGGATTCCAACCCTCGCTTTTTTATTGTTCATCAAAAATAAGTTGACGTAGCCAATCCAATTCAACACTGCCTATCCAACATGTCCAAATAATGTGTTTCAAGAGAAGAGAAAAATTCCATCAGCATAATAGATTACTTCTGCCCATTCTGCTATATGCGGGATAAACCTCAATTAATATAATTCTAATGCAAAAAAAGAGTTTATATTAACATTTTTGTAAGTCGGTTACAATGATTCAACTAACACCTGTACTATTGTTTTCATAAACATTTTCTCATTGTAAGATTTAACAATGTGTTTGAAAACTTTCCAATAAAGCGATAACTAAAACTGTAATTCTAGATTTTAGTTAGATTTAAGGAAGCAAAAAATGTTGAGTAATGGGTTCTAGGACAATATTAATATTAATTTTTATTTTAGCACATCCCTTTGTATTACGTGTTAAGAGTGGTAAGTCAAAAGTTGCGTGACCATCGTGCCGCTTGACATGACAGCTATGGGTTCGATTTCCTTTCTGAGGTATGATTTGAATTATTTCTATTTCCTTGCTCTGGTAACTAGCCAAGGCGCAGCGTTCAGTTTCGCAACTGAACACTCAAAGCTTCGAAAATTGGGTGTAAAGTGGAGGACGGAGCGTGTTGGGCACTAGGTTCCATCTGCTTTCCTAGGCTGTTGTTCTAACTTTAAAAATAATAAAAAAAAAAAAAAAGTTGAAACGATTTGATACTTATAAATACACTTTTTGCATGCTTTTTTAAAACCATTTTATCATTTATCAAATTTTCGTAGAATCAACATCAACAACGCTAAAAGAAGAATTAGAATGCGAGTTTCCTCCAAAGATGGAAGAGGATTTAACACACATAAGAAGAAAAAGGTTAACAACAGCAACTGGTTTAGTTTGTCTCGAGGATTATCCTTACACTGTTTCTATAAGGTATATAAGTCTAAACATTATATATAGTAAAAATTGTGGGCCCCCCTGTGGCGTAGAGGTACAGCGCCTGGCTGCAAATTCGACAGTTATGGGTTCGATCCCCATTCCGAGGAATAGAATACCTACCTATTTTCTACTACTCATTAAGCAAAATTGAGCATTGCGTCTCCCCAATGAAGTCTTGGATGGGTTCCCTCAGTCTAGTATGTTTTAACTATATCATAAATATAATAGATTAAATAAATTTTACAGTAATTAATATTCAATTAAAGTTTAATTTTATCGTAATATGCATAACAATATAAGCTGTGCTAAATTTAAAAAAACATAAAGTGAACACATGGCACAACACACATAAGCAATTATTGGACCTAGAAAGTTGATATTTGTCTTATTACACTCTATAAGTTTAAGATTTTTCGGAATTTCTAAGAGAACGGTAAGAACCAAAATTTACCATTAGGTATATACTTTAAAATCTGTTATATAAATATCTGAGTATAACGTTTTTTCTGTTCCATAGGTTTCACGGTAAACATTGGTGTGGAGGTGCCATTGTTGGAAGTCAATGGGTGTTATCAGCTGGACAATGTTTTGATTAGTAAGTTGAGAGTTCTTGAGATAAGCGCCTTACTCAAAAACTAGCGTACGTTACGCGGTCTAGGTCTAACTATGTAATCTATATATATAAAAGGACTTGTCCTCACTGACTGAGGTAAGACGCACGCACAGCCGTAACCGCTGTGCGTAGTAACGTGGAATTTGGACAGATGTTTACTTTCGTAATCTAGACATCCACTAAGAAGGAATTTTGAAAAATTTTAACCCTAAAGGGGTGAAATAGGGGTTCAAAGTTTGTATGGAAAAAAATTTAAATCGGCACCGATCTTTATAAAAATTGAAATTTAGATTTTTAAAAGTATTTAATTGAACACGTGTTTCATCGTTTTCTAGAATTGCCCCCATAAGGGTGCAAATAAGGGGTTGAAAGTTTGTATGGAAAAATTCTTAAATCGCCACTGATTTTTATAAAATTTGAAATTTAGACTCTTAAAAATATTTAATTGAATATGTGTTTCATGGTTTTCTAGAATTCACCCCTAAGGATGCAAATAAGGGGTTGAAAGTTTTTATGGAAAAATCTTCAAATGGCCACCGGTTTTAATAAAATTTGAAATTTAGACTCTTAAGAATATTTAATTGAACACATGTTTCATGGTTTATTAGAATTCACCCTTAAATAAGCTAGCGAAGCTGCGCGCGTCCGCTAGTAAGATATAAGAATCTGAATTCGAACACTTGTAATAATTGTATCTTCAGAGGACTTGGCTTAGGTAACAATATGGTAGATACTATGGTATCAACGAGCTTATCAGAGGATACCACTAAACCATTAGGTTCATCATGTAGAACCATCATGTAGATAAGCGTATTTAGTAGTAATTTTTTAGCTATTTGCTTTGATTTATTTATGAGAAAGATAAAAATTATTATAATAAACTATTCAACGATTTGTTTATTGCCTAAAGATAAATATTTTAAATTAAAAACTTAACACAAGCATTCCTCTGTGTATATATATCCTCAGCATGTAGCTATTTTTATTTATTTATTTGTTTTTATTTTTATTTTTATTATTTCAGTGTAACGAAAGAAGAAATAACAGTTCGAATGGGTTCCGTGTTTAGAGACTACGGAGGCAGAATACTTTCAATAACTGAAATCCAGCGTCACCCCAAGTACAGGACAGATCAGTACTATCCGGAGCATAATCTGGCTTTAATTAAGGTTAGTTATATATTTTTTTTTCATCTTCACATTTTTTCTAGGACAGTAGGGTAGGCAGAGGAAACTTAATCTTAGAAGCACCGTTCCCCACACTGTTATCCACCCACCCATTATCGGAGACATTAGATGTTGAGAGGCGGTACTCAATCGACTCAACCTTTGTCTTTTTGGGAGAGAAAGGAGATGAAAATATTAATTGAATCCACAACCCTCGCCTTTATATTCAAACGCTTGAGGCCTCAACTCTCAGACAAATTATATTAAAATATTCATAATATCTTGAGGCCGTCGTGGTCCAAGGGTGCAAGTGTGTGACTATAACGCGACTGTAATGTTCGATCCCCACTTCAGGAAATTAATAATTATTTATTAATATTTTTACTTCTTCGCACTGATACCAAGGCAAAAATCCGGCGTTGAGTTCCGCAACTCAACATACAATACCTCGAAAAATTCGACGGAAAAAAAAGTGGGGAACGGAGTATCTTAACACTACGTTCCCTTGGAACCTCGTGTGCTGGAACGTCAAGCTGATTTCTAATATCTTACATTGTTGCTATATTCACAGCTAAGCATCCCAATACTACTTAATAATCGAGTACAGCCAGTGGCCCTTCCTCCAGCTGATGTGAATATCCCGTCTGTTGGAGAAGTCGTTATAACAGGATATGGATCTGTGGTAATATTCTGACTTTGCTTTACAATTAAATAAGACATTTGTTATGTCGAAGTAATTCCAAACAGCGATCCCTTCTTGACACGTAGACTGTCCAACACAAAAATATTTCTTAATTCTAACAAATAGTCAAGAGGGCGCAGCGGCACAAGTGTGTGACTGTAACGCGACGGTTGTGGGTTCGATCCCCACTCGAGGAAGTGAAATATTTGTTTACGTTTATACTTCCACTTCTTCGCTCTGATGTCGAGGCAAAGCGCGGCGTTGCCTGCCCCTCAACACGCAATGCCTCCATAATTCGGCAGAAAGTGGGGAACGGAGTGTCATAACACTAGGTTCCCTCTGTCTACCCTGCTGTGTGTGGGAGACATCGTGAAGCTGATTTTTAAAATAGTTCCTGTGATTATTACATTCAACCATACAAACTCTTCAGGCTTATAATATTTGTATAAATAAAATGATATATGGAGAACTTTCTCATTACATAGTTATTTAGCTACAGCTCGACCCAATAAAAGCGTGTTATTATATAAAATTTTCAACAAAATCACTATTTTTACCCCCACTAGTAGGGAGGTGTTTTTATTTTATCAACATATATCATTTATTTTAACTAAATTCACTAATATTCTAAAATCTTTTCCATTACTAGGTATCAGGACAAATAAGAGAAGGCACAAACCAAGAGCTACGTAGAATGATAGTGACAGAAGTTCTCCGCTCACAATGTCGAGTTATGTATGGAAATGAATACCAGATTCAACACGACCATGTATGCTTACAGAGTGTAGTGAACGGTGTGGCTTTGTGTGCTGTAAGTGTTTTTTTTCTTTTTAGGTTTCCGTACCTCATAAGGGAAAAGAAACCCTTATAAGATCACTTACGATCACGCGATGTCCGTCCGTCTATCGGTCTTTCAAGAGCTTTTGTCTCAGCAACCCTTGGAGATATCGAGTCGAAATTCAAGATCTGGCCCCATGAATTTAAAAAAAACTTATTTCTACATTTACATAAAAATCGATATTGCCGTTTATATCGCAAACACGTATTTCGACACTATACGAGTAAAGGGAATCAAAATTAATAGGGTAGTTTCGGTTGACCTACAATTATGAAATTTGGCAGCTAGCATCTACATTCTACAGGTAGTGCTAGTTCAGGAAAAAAAATTTTTTTTTCCTCGACATCAGAGCGAAGAAATGGAAAAATAGCCTCAATACATCCATATTAAATTAATCGGTTGAAAAATAAAAGCTTAATTATTATATATTAATTCTAAGCATGTATGCATATAGAATTATTTAGAAAAACAAATAATTTCCAGGGTGACACGGGAGATCCAGCGGTACATTTTAATGGTATCAGCCGCGAAGGCACGTTGATGGCGATAGCTTTATTTTCTGGAACTGAAGAATGCGCTCACAAAACCAAACCTGGAATATATGCTAAGGTTTCATTACTTCTATCTATTTACATATTTTTAAACATAACACTCCTCTCTCTCTCACTCCAGGTATACACCTATACCTATACTGAGTGACGTACAGACGAAACTACTGGACTAAGAAAATTTATATTATACAGTAGGTAGGTTAGGAAGTATGTTTCCTCCCTCTCTCTTAAAGTGCAACTCGGCAATATTCGAGGGTTGCACTCGAATCTCATACCAGTCCACTACCATCTCGAGACAGAGAAACCTCATTTGCTGTTCCTTACGGAGACGCAGATTGGTTGTCCGTCCGACATCGCCTACTTAACTTACCCTGGGTATACCCTGGAGCACAATTTCAAGCCCCATGCGGGAGTTTGCGTATACGTTCGTGACGACATCTGCTTTCAGCGTCTCTGTAAGTTTGAAGACCCCTCTTTTTCAGTTCTTTGGGCACTCGTAGACTTGGGCATTGATAAAATACTCTATGCCTGTGTATACCGTTCACATAGTGGGGATCAGGAGACGACTAGGCTTACCGAATACTTGAGTGAAGCTGCTGATTCGGCTCAACAAAAGTACCCAACAGCCCAATTAGTATTACTGGGGGATTTTAATGGCCACCATGGTGAATGGCTATTCCCATACCGGGATACAGACCATGCTGGGAGAGAAACACGTAAGCTTGCCTTAACGTTAAATCTTACTCAGCTGGTCCAAGGTGCAACACGTGTACCTGATGTTGAGTCGCATACCGCCTATTGCTTGGATCTCTTGCTGTCAACCGAACCAGACCGCTACTCAGTGTCTATTTCACCACCACTGGGTGGATCTGACCACTGTTTGGTGAAATCTGTGTCGATATACTCTCCGCCCGACCCCAGTCAATTAGGAAATCGGCGAGTATGGCGATACAAGTCAGCGGACTGGGATGAAATGCGGTCCTTTTTTGCTTCCTATCCTTGGCAATCTGCATGCTTCTCCTCTAATGATCCCTCAGTTTGTGCGGAGGCTGTAACAGATGTGCTGCGCATGGGTATGGAATATTATATTCCATTCTCTGACGTGCCTCTGTCAAGCAAAGCCCGCCCTTGGTTCGGGCCTGAATGTAAACACGCAGAAGCTCTACATCAACAGGCTTATCG
>JAKRZM010000210.1:742755-822915 GCA_036379175.1 Heliconius cydno galanthus
AAAAAAAAAAAAAAAAAAAAAAATGTGCATAAGAGCGGATTTCTGATATTTCCAAGTAAATGGGAAAAACGGTGTTTTCTCATGTTAAAATTCCAAATTGAGGCCGTTCTCTTCACGCTGTATCCCGTACATAGGGCGATAGGCAGACGGGAATTGGGAAATTATTGTAAAGATACTGCGTTCCCGTTAAAACACTTCCGTTCACCACTTTCCGTTCTTGAACCATTGCATGGATCTAGATTGAGTAAATGCGCGCTGCTTTTAGTTGAGGCCGCCACTGAACACGCAATGCCTCGATAATTCGTCGAAAAAAAATAAACGCAACGTACAGTTAAATTTAAAAAGTATATACATATTTCTTATTACTTTTATTACAGGTTTCGTATAGTCGCGCTTGGATTGACAAGATTATTAATGAGACGTCTGTACCAGATAGCGGGGATAGTGCAGAAAATGCTATAGCGATAGATATGAATTAAATATAGACAATTATTATAAGATAAAGATAATTAAATTATAAATAATATTTGTGTGGTGTTATGTTTCCCTTTTTCGTGCTTCAAAACTAAAAAACGTAACCCTTATAAAATATCACTTTGTTGTTAGTCTGTCCGTCTCTAAAGATTATTCATATCGAGATCACGTGTAGGTATCAAGCTGAAGTTATGTCTTAGAGCACAAAAATAACAAGTTTCGAAATCTACACAATCAAACGATACGAGCGTTATGCGAAAATTTTTCTGCATTTTGTAAATGCATTTTTTGCAATTGCAAATTCACGGCGTAATGAAACATACAGGGACCGTTCCCGTTCCCGTGGACCTACAATTATGAAATTTGGCAAGAAATTAGAACAAGGAAAAAAAAATAAAGGAAAAAACTGAATAGTTAAAATTTATAGGTATTTAATAGAAATAAATCATTACAAACTTATGATTAAAATTAATTACATACAAAATGAGTGCTATATGTAACTCACAAACTTAACTTTGTCTACTTTTATAAGTAGTACTTCTCTTTGACCTATAATCCTGAAATTGGTACGGAAGCCTCGATTGGCGAGTCTGACTTGCCCTTAACCAGTTTTTTAACAATATAGAGACTTCTGTACTCTTTCATCCTAAAACCTTAAGCTCAACTTGTGTCAAGTATTCTTTACAAGTCTTTAAAATAAAACTCCAGAGGGAGTTTTGCTGGATCGCCAACATGTCCATGGATCGATACCAGGCACTATAATATAACAAACAAGTAAAATAAATAACAATAACGTGGGAAATGGAAAGTGGATAAAAAAGTGTTTTAGTACTAGGCTCTGCCTGCCTATCTTTAAAAAGATAAAAATTGTTATTACAGTATGGTTAAGAATAAGTGTTGAATGTTGAAATTCAATTCTGCACTGTATCTTGGTATCAGAGCGAGGAAATGAAACAATTCATTCCCTCGAGTGGAAATCGAACCCACAAATATCGCGACTAGGTACAGGCAGACTGTGTCGCTGTCTTTTTTAAAAAATACTTTATATGTAAGTAAGGCGTTTGATTATTCAACATTCGATAAAGATAATGCAGACATAACAGTCTTCGATAAATTAATTTTTAACAAAAAGAAAAACCGACTTGTAAAAACGAACTAAAAAGTAAAAATAATTTTATAGAGATTTTATAATTTTGAAGTCGGTGTCAAACTGATGCTACAATATCTAATTACTAAGCCTGCTTGTTATACTTGGCACCTTGAGGTTTATCTAGCTACCAGAGAGAAGAAATGAAAATAATCAATTCATTCCCCAAATAGATATTGAGACCACAAAACAATTGCCGCGCTTTCAGTTAGACGACGAAGAAAGCCATAGTCTTCAAAAATTAAGTAGGTACAGATTAAAGACGGCAAAAAGACATCATACATCTTAGGCCTGATTATAGCACTCTGTAAGAGAGACATGAGTTTTTAAAATATGCAATCGCGTACGTAAATATAATATTATTTATTACCTCATACTTCCAGAATCCGCTGCACATATTTATATAATTGAGGCATCGTTAGATTTTTCTTAACAGCACAAACGCGTTACACAGCGTTAAAACGTCAAACATGGTGGCTGTCGTACAGCCATTGTCCTTAGTGAAAAGAAATTTATTTTTCGAATACTATAATATTTATGATTAGAATGACGAAGAACATCATCATCATCATCATGGTCTTTAAAAAATAACTACACATCAGGCAAAAAAGGGTCACATACATTAAACAAAGTGGCACATGTTCTTTAAATATGGATATACATATGCAATCATGTATGTAAATTATAAATATAAAGATATAGTATTCTGCATTAATTATACATATTCGATAATGTTTTAAAAGTATACCTTATACGGTGGGTTGTACTTAGTGCTTGCTCAAACAAAATGGATGAGGGAGATTCGAAAAAGCGTGGACATACTTATCTTCAATGGGTCTTTGCTTTGTTGGGTACGTTTTTTATTTATTACTGTTTTTGTCATTTGGTCTTGAAAAATTAGACGGAAAGCGAGGAACAAAGTGTTTTAACAATATCTTTCTATTTTTTCGCTATATAGATAGTGCAGCTTCAAAATAATATAATAATTGTTTTTTTAGCCAATTCCACTCTGCTAATATATGGCATGGAAACTGGTTGGATATCACCATTTACGTTTCTGCTACAATCAACTTCTTCACCTACTGGCTACCCATTGTCTGATAATCAAATTTCCTGGGTTGCCAGTATTTTAAGTATGACTGCAATTTTTTCAGTTAATTTATTATCATATATTGCTGATCGATATGGAAGAAAAGTTGCTATTATTATTATGGCCGTTTTGGAACTGGTGAGTACAAATAACACTAAAACTTAGTCAGGACGGATTGGCCTGCTTCAACTATACGAATATTTATTAAAAATATTTAAGAATTTTTTTTCGGTCAAGGGGGTAAATTCCAAAAAACCACGAAATGTGTTCAATGAAATAGTTTTTAAGAGTCTGAATTTCAAATTTTATAAGAATCGGTGCCGATTTAAAGATTTTTCCTTACAAGCTTTGAATCCCTATTTCACCACTTCAAGGTTAATCTCAGAAATTTTTCAAAATCCCTTTTTAGTGGGTGTTAACATTATGAAAGTAAACATCTGTCCAAAATTCACTTTTCAATTATCAGCGGTTATGGCTGAGCGTGCATCTAGTATAGTCAGGTATCAGGTATAGTCTGAGGTCAGTCAGCGGGACCATCTCCTTTTCTATATAGATTATCTGTAGTCTAAAACCGTCTGAAATCTAGAACTAATTTAGGAACACATTGAACAAAATCTAAATTTATTGCAATGGTATGAAAATGTTCGAGAAGCTGGTCAATAAAAAAGTAATAAACGTTAACCATAAAATATTATAATAATTTTTATTATTTTAGATATCATGGATAATACGTCTGTCGTACACTTCTCTCCCTCTTCTGATTATAGCAAGAGCGACCGCTGGTTTATCAGCTGGTGGTTGTTTCTCAATCATCCCCATGTATGCTAAAGAAATATGTCAGGATGACTTAACAGGAATATTGGGGACTTTCCCAATGCTTATGTATACTATTGGAATATTTTTAATGTACTTCATGGGAACATACCTAGATTATACAACCGTGACTATAATTTTAACTGTATTGTCTATATTAACCATATTAGGTCTGATTAAAGCACCTGAAACGCCTGGTGTTTTCGTTAAACAGGGTAAAATTGATGTGAGTATATCTATTTGATTAATTATATTATTTTGTATAGTATTATATTATTGTAATTTTTATTATTGTGTGCATATTATGCGGTATATAATTACAAATAGGTGTAGGTGTAAATGTATAAAAAGGAGGGTATTTCTACAATATGAATTTATAGTTAATCTAATATTTTGACTTTCTAGTCTCCCGGCTTGCGTGTACGTATTATGGTGAGATTTATATGAAATATTCACGGCTATAGTCACAATTGGTAAGAAAATTGCCGAAGAAAATATAAGACAGTTCCTTTGAACCTACTGTTATGAAATGTGTAAAGAAGTTTGAACTTACAATACAAATAAAGAAAAAATTAAAAAGACTTATTAAAAAATTATATCGTTATTTTCACAGAAAAGACTTATTAAAAAATTATATCGTTATTTTCATACTTATGCTTGTAATGTTTTATTCCATTGTCCTTCAACCATAATACTTCAAAGATGTGAAAGTAAAAATAATGTTACAGAAAGCAATAAAAACAGTAGCACTCCTAAGAGGCTTAGACAAAAATGATATAATAGTTAAGGAAATAGTAGATAAAATGATGAACCAGGAAATACATTTTAAATCTTTGAACGTAATTACATATTTGAACATATGTAAGTAAAAGTTTAATATTAGATTATTTCTCATTTATTTTTTTTTAATTTTCGTTCCAAATAGGAATTTAATTATAATATGGTTAATATATTTGAGGCCATCGTGAAGCAACGACGTGGCCTCTGTGGATTCGATTGTCCCTAATAAGTTATTTTTCTTTTCTTGGTCTGAAAGCCACACAAAGCGCTCCATTCAATTTACAATATCTCTAAGCTGAATGGGGAAAGAAATATATTTTAATTAGGTGCCCTAGGTCTACCACGCTGCATAGTTTTAATTTTTTTATTATCTTTTGTCTTAAGTGTGTCTTAACACTAGGTTCCCTCTGCCTACCCTGCTGTGTGCGGAATACAGCGTAATTTTTTAATATGTTTTTTTAATTATTTTAGTACAAAACAATTGCTGGCGGCATGGCTTGAAACTCATCATTCTACTATTTACCTTCTATGAGATGAACGGTGGGTTTGCTATATTAACTTTTGCTACTACTATGCTCGCCTCCACCGGGATGGATTACGTCATCAGTCCAAAGGTTCAATCTTTAGGTTTCCCCATTGTCATGATCACTGCTTCAATTGGACTAGCGTCATGTGTTGAAAGGTTTGGGAGGAAGGTGAGATGTTACATACTAAAGTACTGCTTGAAGAAAAAAATAAGCTAATTAACGAAGGAAATATTAGCATCTGTCTGTGAACTGGCGGTTGTGAGTTCAATTCCCACTGAGAGGTGTGAGCAATTTTAAACTATTAGTTTATTAGTAATTTTAAACTATTAGTAGTACAAGACAAGTTTCGGCGTTAAATTTCTGAACTCAACTTCATCTTTCTTATTTAACTGTGCACTTCGTTTTATAGAATGTTATGGTTAATTATATAATTCTTTAATGTTCTTAGTGAATAGACATAATTAATATATTTTTTATTTTCAGCCTCTTCTTATGTGCGCGTTTGCTATTACAGCACTAGCTATGTTATCAATGGCGGTAATAATTATAGTTCAAAAGCAGTACGGTAATGTACCGACATGGATGCCAGTTGCTGCCTTGATAGTGACAGTAGCAATGTGCACGGGTGGCGTTTCGCCTTTGGTCTTCATTGTTTTGACAGAGTTATTTAATTTCCAAGCAAGTATAACATCATTTAATTTTTCAAATTGTTTTTAACCTCACGGTGAAGTATGAAGGAAGAACAAACCTAGTATTAAGACACTCCGTTTACCACTTTTATTGCTTGTCTAGTGACTGAACTCAATTCCGGGCTCTATTTCGGTGAACCAGAGTGAAGCAATGAACACAATTCAATCCCCCAATTGGAAAAACCCACAACCGTCACGTTTCAGTCAGGCGTTTTGCTGCTGCGTCAATTTTAAATTTAAACCCGATTTCTTTACAAATAGTAAGCAACAAGTGTCTTATGTGCTTCAATTGTCTGCTTTTTTCATAATTTAACACGTTTCTAAATATATTTCTTTTCTTATTTCAGATCCGAGCTAGGATGATGGGACTCGTGGTAACATATGCTTGGCTTGTAACTTTTGTGTCACAAAGTACTTATATACCGATGGCTAATGCCTTAGGAGAATTTACACCTTTCGTCATGTACGGAGTTCTAAACCTTATGGGAATATTCTATGTATTCTTCTTCTTAGTAGAAACTAAAGGAAAAACTGAAGAAGAAATATATAAGAACGTTAAAATAAATTCGAATGTTTTAACATTATGAATAATGCTATAAAACTCGAATAAATATTTGAGTTTAATGGCAGAGGAAGGAGGTCGGAGCTACTAATATTTTTTATAAAGTGTTTTTTTTATTATTTTTATCTGAGCAGTATTTAATTTTAAAATAGTTTTCACGTAACAAACGATTACGTTAGACAAAAATGATTATAAAAATTGTGAGAAAAGAGACGTGTTACTTTAAGCCTCACATCAAATTTTTAAATTATTGAATAAAATTAAATACTTATATTGTTTTGCATTTCATTATAACATGACTTCAAGGTGTATCTATTATGTATTTGTATGCTAATTTAATCTGCTAAATTAAATTAATGTATCTAATGATGTCTAATGGTAAAAAGTGGTGTTAATTTCGATAAAAAAATACACGACATGAATTTCTTATCGAAATTAAAATTTTCAACTTATAGCAGAGTAGTCAAATCGAACAGTGTTAATACACTCTGTCTATGGAGTACCCAATCTTATCCTATGCTTATTTAATACCAATAAGTTTTTAATAAAACCTATCACAAATTTTATATGCAGAAGCTAAAATATTTCAATGAAACAGGGAAAAGTTGCCGTGAGTAACATCATTTGGACTATTTTAATAATATGTCTGCATAATAGGCAGTGCATAAGTACAATAACTATATAATATAATATAATAATATAATTTATTCATAAACAAAATTACAAAAAAAAAAACAATTTATAACGATAATAACCGCATTAGTTGTAAACTGTGTGGCAGTTATTAACGCCCGCCTCACAAGCATCCATTCATAAATTAGTATGATCAAAATGAGTTCAATTACAAAAAAAAAAGAAAAAACTTTAAAATATAACAAATGACAAAACTAATAATTAAAAAAGCATGCAATAATAGTATTAAAAATTAATTAATTAAAAGAAAAAATAAAATAAAAAGGTATACAATAAACAAAACATTATTAGAGTGATCGATGTGCATGATGTTTATATGTGGTGTGTGAGTTTGCGTGTGTGGATGTGTGTATGTGTGTGTGGACGTGTGTGCGTGTGTGGATGTGTGTGTGCGTACGTATGATGGCTTCATCGGTATCAAGCTATACGATCAATAGGTTCTCTGTCTGATCATAATCTAAGTTTAATAACCAGTCAGTCAATTTAGTTTTACATTGATACAACGTTAGGGGATATATTTTTAATTCTTTATTTATTATAGGTAGGTATAAAGAAATAGAAAATGAAGGTATTTCTTCAATATGAAATTACGAGATTAATATCAAATATCCACGTCTATTCTCCTTTAAAGCACGGAAAACCTAGGCTTTTAAGCGTTTAAGTGTCGTTTTTGTCGCATTTTGTAAGTAAATTACCGTGTAATTAAATCTAGAGAACACTTCCTGTGGATCTTCAGATATGAATTTCTTTAAGTAGTGTATTGGTGAAGAAACGAAAATAATTCATTCACCGATACGTTCACAGTTAGACGCTGTGCTGCTGGGTCTTATTTTTAATTATAATTTAGCACGATTTTTTTTACAACTACTAAACAAAAATTACCTAATGTGGTATTTTGCGCCAAATTCATCAAAATGTATTCTCTAATATTTTAAATGGGTCCTTGACTATTAGTCTTAATGAACTATTGGGCTTGTTTATATAATATATAATTTAATAATTTTTAAAAATGATCTTTCTTATTTTGTTTCAGATCCGAGCTAGGATGGTGGGAGTCGTGGTAACATACTCTTGGCTTGTAACTTTCGTATCACAAAGTACATACATGCCGATGGCTAATGCCTTAGGAGAATTTGCGCCTTTCGTTATGTACGGAGTTCTAAACCTTCTTGGAGTATTTTATGTGCTATTCTTCTTAGTAGAAACAAAAGGAAAAACTGAAGAAGAAATATATAAGAGCGTTAAAAAAATTCAAATGCTACATAATGCAATGAAGTTATATCGAGCAAATGTTAGATTTGAACACGGGGGCTGGTTGTGACATTTTAATGCAGTGCTATATTTTTGTTTGTTAGACATGTTTTATTGAGTAATTACTCAGTATTTAATTTTAAAATTGTTTTTGTGTAATAAATATTTAGTCTAGACTAGATTTAATAAATACTGAGAAAGGAGACGTGTTAGTTCAAGCCCCACATCAGAAGGTTTTTAATGGGTTAAATATATCAAAAGGATTATAGCTGCGCTTCCTAATATGAATATTATATCATTTGGTGTACAGAGCAGTCTTTTGTCTTCGACTCAGGCTTCTTAGTATAAAACTTAGGATAAATCAAGTTTTGGACAAAAATTAACTTTAGTTATTATATATTTTAGTTTTATAACTATAAAAACTAAAAATATAGATTATGTCACAAATAAAACCCTGGTATGCTGCGAAAAGTGTAACGATGTAAAAAAAAGAAATTCGAATTTTACAAATATACGATCTGCTACGAGTTTCAATTATATAAAATTACAATTAGTGAGTAAGGTGAAGCTGTGGCGAGTGCACGTGTCATTATAACAAACAATCAACTTGTATACAAAAACATGTAGATAAAACTTCTTAAAGTTGGTGGAAAATCGTGGACATTTGCTATATTAGGTACGTTCTCATTTACTAAAAACTCATTAAGCTATTAAGAAAATAAGCTTAAAAAAACTATATTATAACAATGTCTACCTTACTCAACACGCAATGCCTCCAGAATTCGGTGGAAAGTGGAAAGTGAAGTGTCTTAACACTAGGCTGTCCCTGTCTTGCTTGTTTGCTTGACCTTGCTACATGCAAGCTATAGGTGAAGCTGAACTAAAATCTACCTCTAGTTAATAAGTATTTAATTATAACGCTCGCAATTAAATGCACTGTAAGTATCCACATGTTTGTGTTTTTTGGAAGACGATTGCTTCTTACGATTTTTATTCATACAACTAATTAAGATAAGTAAAATACGGAAACTTTAATTTTCTCTATAATCATATAAACAAAACAAATTTAAACTGCAACAGGAGGATATATGTAGTTGTGGGTTGGAATAAATATTTTAATTTCTTTCCTATGTTAAACAAAGCGTTTCAAGGTCTTTAAAATGGGGAAAATATGATCACTGAGTTCCTTCTGCCTCCCCCTGCACATGTGTGTTACAGCATGAAGCTAAAAAAATCATTATTAGTAATTTTTTGGTTAACTTTCCTTTTCATTTAGAACTATTTGAATAAGTACTTAATGTAACGCTTATTTTAAAGAGGCCAATTTGAACTGAAGATAACGTGAACTCGATTATAACAGAAATTCGTTTTAAACTGATCATTAAGTAACTACAAATTACACCTAATAAGAATTTTTAAAAAAGTCAAGTACGAGTCGACCTCGCGCATCGAATGTTTCGTACCAATTTAATTAAATTAAGAAGAATTAGACAAGAATAACTGCTTGATAGTCGACGAAGCTTTGATTAACCACTTTCGAGCGATAGTAATGGCAGACAGAATCTACTTAGCTGGGGAAATTATTTTAATTGGATATATAAATCAGTTACTTTTTATAACCCGAGCCAAGCTCTTCAAAATGCTTTACCGCAGACCGCCAAGTCTTCATTAATCAAAACCTGTTGTGAAACTGAAGCCCTATGGAATTACTAAAGTACTAGATCGAAGGCAAAGATGACGCGATCAAAATGTTAATTCAGAACGCGACGAGAGCAACGACAAAACGCACCGTAGAATATAATTCTAAGATGGCTTTGAAAGACAGAAACGCAGCGGTCACCTCTTCCACCATAGCCATGCCCTTATCCTAGTACAAGATCCCTCATCCCTAAACCTTATAATATCTACCTTAAATAATTGTGTAGTTAAATATGTACTGTAATGTTGTAATAAAATGTATAAAAATAATGTAAAGATAAAGATAATATTTTCTTATAATTGTTTTTATTTGAAATAGATTACTTTATAGTATTGTTTGTAATATTAGTGGTTAGTGGAAGCTTCTTCAGGTTTCGTAGAGTGTATTTGATTGTTTTTTTTACTTTATTTGTAGTTTTTATTTTTTTTCATATAATTATTTGTAATGTCTGAATGTGGTCCGATGGGGTCATTTCGTACTGAATACTACTTTCAAATAGGTAATTTATTTTTTAGGTTTAAATAAATTAAGATGAGGTGAATCCGTAATAATCTTTAATATATTACTAGGTTAATAAATTCCATCCACGGCAGTGAAGTTCCACACTCAGAACACAGTGTTTCGATGTTATGCAGAAAGCGGAAAAGCGGAGTGTCTTACCATTAGACTCTCTTTATATACCCCGTCATATGGGACAAAACGTGAAGCTGAAGAAATAAAAATAAGATTAACTTTTATAATATAATGTAAGTAGTTCAAGTTTTGCAGATAATATTTGTACACTCGTCATAATAAAATTTTTACTATCAATTTGTTTAATTATTATTGTATATATATATAGATAATCTCAATGTTAGCAGTAATAGTTTTGTTAACGCACGAGCGGTTAGCTTAAAAATGAATACAAAACGTGCAGAAATGAAAGGACATACTTACTTTCAATGGATTTATGCTCTTTTGGGTAAGATTTATTATTGTATCATATATATCACTACGTTCTTTGGATATTCTCCCTATGTAATATTCTCTCTTGTAATTCATTTCTTATTTTAATATGTAATATGTTTTTCAAGCAAATGGAACATTGATCGTTTATGGCATGGAATGTGGATGGATTTCTCCATTTTCTTCCTTGCTACAATCAAATTATTCCCCTGCTGGTTACCCATTGTCTGACTACCAGCTCTCGTGGCTGGCAAGCACGATGAGTGTGACAGCAATGGTGGTCGGAATCATATATTCATATATAGCTGACAGATTTGGTAGAAAAGTTGGTATCATCATCATAGCACTTTTGGAAGCAGTAAGTGATTGTTGTATGTTTGATAATTCTACAATATTCTTTTTTTCAGCGTCATGCTGTATCCGTCAATAGACTAGAGGAAACTATTATGTAAACAAGAATCTTTTTATTCTCTTGTCTGAAATGAGTACAAGTTTGCCTAATTTTTACATAATATTGCTGATCTCAAGCGCGCACTTTGTCTTATTACTAGAAGGAGATAATGAAAATATTAAATAATATTTAATACTTATTATAAATGTAATGAATGATGAAGACGTAGATTTGTGCAGTGTGTATTCAATTTAGTTCATAAAATCAAATAACAAAATAAAATGAAATAGCCAACATGCCAAAAATATTTACATCATGTACAAACATAAAGTATATAATAATAATTGTCTCTATTTCAGATTTCCTGGATAATCCGTATATTCAATTCATCCTTCGTTATTCTCCTTATCGCCAGAATAATCGCCGCTTTGGGAGCTGCCGGTTGTTTTACAATCATACCTATGTACATGAGAGAGATATGTCAAGAAGATTTGATTGGAATGTTGGGGACCTTACCCATTGTTATGAATTCATTTGGAACATTTCTAATGTATCTTATGGGAGCATATTTGAAATATGATACAGTAAATATTGTTACTACTGTAGTGCCTGTTGTAACAATGATCACAATGATCAAAGCACCCGAGTCACCTGCTTTCTTAGTGAAAAAAGATGATATTGATGTAAGTATTGCAGGTATACTTACCTGATACTTCTCTTGAAGTATACATGTAATCTAGAAAGAATTTAAGCTCTCTACTAGTTTCCGTTTCAGTTTAATAGCAGTCTTCTCTACAGTCTAATACAGAAAATTAAACTTATAGTTTATTTCTTTTTTATCAATAAAATTTGATTAAAGTTTTAGTTAAGTTAATTTTTTTTTATGACTGTTCTGTACCAAAAAAAGACACAGAATCAAAGCTATACGTTATTGCATCTACGTTATCTAATAGTCTAGTTTTTGCTTCACATTTCGACGTGCGCTAGGCATTGGAATTGATATAAGTTATATTTTTAAATAATTTATATTTTTACAGACAGCCCAAAAAACTGTTGCTTTATTAAGAGGATTAGACAAAAACGATGATATTGTGGCAAAAATTGTGGATGACCTGATCAAAGAAGAAGTCCGTTTCAAATCACTTCCAACAATTACGTTACAAAATATATGTAAGTGTAGCTTTCAATTGTGAATGGGTACAAAAATATAATATTTTTGCAGTCAGTCTGGATTGTTACATGTGATGATTAAGATTGGAAGATTTGTATGATTTAATTTAACTTCAATTTTTCTACCAAATTTAGCCGAGTAATAAATCGTATTAAGACATTTCATTCCCTAGTTTTCGCTAAACTAGGGAATGCGAAATTAATAAAGTAATTATAAAGATTCTTGATAATATATATGAGCAAGTATTTCAAAGTAATTCTTCCTCCGACATAAATGGGCTTTGAATTCTCCCATTTGCTACTTTTAAATTTAAGAATTGTGTGTTGAGTGGTGGAAGTCCTCGATACCATAGTGAAGAAATGAAAATATTAAATATTTTATTCTCCCGAGTTGGAATCGAACTCACAACCTTCGCCATTACAATTACACGCTTGTGCTCCTGAGTCACGACGGCTTGAGGTCGATCAATCTAATTAATAATAATAATAATTAATGTTTTTTGATTTTTCAGTAAAAAACAAATTATGGCGACACGGCTTCATTCTTATAATGATACTTTTCACATGTTTTGAAATGAATGGTGCTCTTGTTGTTTTGACTTTTGCTACAAAAATGATAACATCTACTGGTATCGAATTTGACATAAGTCCTGAAGTCCAGACACTAAGTATTCCTATCGTGATGCTAATGGCCTCCCTTTTATTGACTTCTTGTGTTGAACGATGTGGAAGAAAGGTAAGAAAGTATTTTAGTTTACGCTGTCTCCCGCATATAGGAGGGTAGGCAGAGGGACCTAATAAGAAAACACTCCGTTGTCCACTTTCCAACGATTTTTCGACCATTTTTTTGTATCCATACTTTTCATTCCCTTTTCTGCGTCATTTTATTTTCTATATAAAGTACTGATAAATGCTAAAATATATGAAAAACATAAAAATAAAATATTTCTACTCATACATTATATTATTTTCTTAGCCTCTTCTCATCGGAGCATTCGCCATTACAGCTCTCTGCATGTTTGGAATGGTGGTAATCATCATAGTCCAAAGACAATTTGGCAATGTGCCTGCGTGGTTACCAGTGTGTGCACTGATGTTAGCCGTCGCTATGTTTAGTGGAGGAGTCTCACCACTCTCAATAATTATTTTAACTGAAATGTTTAATTTCCAAGTACGTATAACTATTTTCAGTAATTTGATTAGGTAAAGAGTAGCGTGGAAGATGGAGACGAGCTACACCTGGGTCGCAAGTTCCAGGTACTGCTCCTCGCTCCTCACCTTGCATGATGATCACGGTGCGAATATTGAACTTACTCTGAATGGTCAGCTTCTCTTGGAAGAATATTTTGGTGTATAATGAATTTTCTTAGTGTAGTTTAAATGAAGTCACATTTAGACACACCATTCAGTAGGCAATATTTTACCAGAAAATGGTGAAAATTGAAGAGCAGTGAATGCTAATTGGGGAGTTCTAGATTTTTTTTATTATATCAAAGTCTTTTGTAAATGGATTTAAGACAAATCTTTTAAAATGTAGAATGCACTGTTTTTGCCTTATATTTTTAACTGTAACCTTCACATTTCAAAGAGCTACTACAATACGTTCACCTGAATCAATTTATATAGAGAAAAACGTTTATTTTTCAGATACGAGCTACAATGATCACTGTTATATTTACTTACGCTTGGCTTCTCCTGTTCATAGCACAAAGTACCTACACGTCAATGGCTACCACTCTTGGAGAATTCGTACCATTCGCTTTGTACGGTTGTTTTAACTTCGCCGGAGCGATTTTCGTAATGTTTTTCTTAACAGAGACAAAGGGCAAAACTGAATTTGAAATATATAGAGATATTAGGGGAGAGAGAAAATTAGATAATGCTTAAGCGAAATATTTGTATAAATGTACTTATTACTTATATTGTTTATACGTCTTTTTGTAGTGGATCACTATTTGATTCAAGTTTATTTGATGTGAATTTTTACAATGCACAAATTAGAAAAATAAATAATAGAATGTAAGATTATGCTATTATTATATAGGTACCAGTAAATTAAGATTAAAAAAATATCAAACCTTTAATTTTTTTCTGGTTTCTTTATCTTATTGAAAAGCTTTGTATTATAGTTGACAAATGCTTAAAAAAACTTGACTTACTTTGCAATTTACATGTTATAATGAATGTAAAAACTAGATAAATAGTATGAATGTTTGATTCTGCTTTCCTAATGTAAATCTATATAATATATTTAAAAATATATATATATTAGAATATTGGATTACATATTTATTTTAGTAGATTATAGTTCAATTGAATCTACTATAGTGCAATACTTACAAGCTTTTGTAACAGAATAAATTTAAAATTAAATTCAAAGTGAATATACATAAGTGTTGTAAAGAGAATTATATCTTTTATTTTAAAATAAACACATTATGTTTTATGTCAATTATGTATATAGGGTATGTCTAAGTAATAAATACTTAATTAATCAGGGCGTGAATACTGTCATTTTACTTATTATTTTTTAAAAGCCTATTTGTTTATAGTACATACTATAAACAATCAGATGTATTAAATTGTTATTAATAAGATTAATTGAATTAACGTGTTGTTTTGTTTATGGCCAAGTTATTACAAAAAAATACGAAAAAAAACTTATTTACACTGTTTCACACTTATCTGATGTACATATCTATCTATATATAAAATCTATTTATTTTTTTCATGTCGATTGGAGGTTTGAATAAGCTGACCAAATTTATCATTAGGCAGAACTTTAGATCGAATAAATATATATATAGAAGAAAACATCGAAAGAAGCAAGTGACTAATGTCTGTCGTTGCGCAGAGATATAGCTTCTTCTTCTTCTTCTTCTTCTTCTCAGTTCAGGATCTAAGTTATTTTATTTTTTCGCTGTAATAACAAGATAGCACAGCGCTAAGTTCCACAACACACAATGTTTCGAAAACTGCACTGTGCGTGGAGAACGGAGTGTTTTAACATTACGTTCTATCTGCCTAATATGCTAAAATTAAGGTTTCACCAAATTTTAAATACACAAGCCTAATAGAAGAGTATCATCAATATATCTACAATTAACGTCTAAAATTATATATGACGAATATAACCAGTCCTATTCCATCATACCAATTGAACAATTATGTAAATAAATACTAGTAATAAATGTTCTGAGACAACTGACACGCGAGACAGAGTGTTCTATGGTCAAATGAACTTTTAAATTTATGACAACACTAGTGTCCCGTTCGCGGTTTCACTCGCTAGATCTTTACAATTATTTATTAACTAATTTTGCATTATTTATTAGAAAATAACATTATAATTTTAAAGGCAATATCGAAGATTAGCCTTTTAATATTTTTTTTTTCTGCTTCATAATAATATTAGTGTAGAACTACAATAAACGAAGACATTATTATTATATTATTTAATTAGATATATTGCAATATTCTTTTAGCGGCCAGTCGCAGAGGCAATTTTTGTGTAACAAGCGTGGGTAAACGTGACAGATTGTAGGTCCGATTCCCACTCGGATTAGTGAAACATTTAATAATTTCACTTCTTCTTCTTTCACTTGCAATGCCTCCAAAATTCGACACATTCACAGAAAAGCTGAAAAAATAATATTTTCTTGATTATAAATCGAAACTCACTATGTATGTGACAATTCACATACATAGTTAAACACAAAACTGCTTTATAACAGCGATATAACATAGTAAAAATTTGGCATACTCGTATACTTTTGCGTCTATAATTTCTTATTCTCAGTGCGTGCTCTAAATCTCAACCTTGTGCACGTATAGACGTTATATTAAAATGATCGTTTCAAATATCATGGGTGCGAGTGATAAGGATTCGCCGAAGTCGAAAAAACGTGGGCATACTTACTTACAATGGACTTTTGCTTTGTTGGGTATGTTTATTTAAAAAAAGCTTGTAATTAATAATAATAAATGTAGCATCTCATCTTTTGTCCCATAGTTAGACATAGGGAACCTAGTATGCCACACACCGTATTATTTTTGAGATATCACGCAGATATTAGAGTAGGAAGGGGGGACCTGGGAACCTAGTGTTAAGACACACCGTTTCAATTAAAATTCTCCTGTTTACCACATTCGGCCATCCTCGAGGTATTGCGTGTAGAGTGCCGGTACTCAACACCACAAATTAAATACTTAAGGCTACAAATTATTTTGATAAATATTTTTTTACACTTTCACGCATTTTTTGTATCACGCATCTGTGATAAATCACTCCATGCGTCACTTGCCGTTTATTTTTAAATATACCTATGTAAATATTCCACGTTAGTTGTCGGGAGCTGAACTGAACACAATTTTTTTTTTAACCAGACGAAATACGCAAAAAATATTTATTTATAAGCTTTGTTGTCATCGTATCGCTTCACTACTCAATAAAAAAAAAAAAAAAATTTGGCAAGAATGTTATTTTTTACGTATTTTCTGGCATATGTGGTAGCATATATGTATGTAGTAAGTTTAGGCGAAGAAACATGCATGTGAAGGTACTTATGTCTCCACTTTTAGTGGTAGAAAGCAGAGAAACTTCTAGGGCTTGAAAATATAAATAATTAAGTTATTGATATTGATTCCCATGAGTATATTGTAACTAAAACAATTGCATGTACAGACAAACACTAGATACAAACTAACAGCCGCAAGAATCAAAAGAAAATTGTAATGACAAAATAACAAAAATAACGAAGGTTTTTCTGAGATTAAGTAACTTAAATTTTAATTAAATAATAATTTTAAACATTTTTAACGAGTCAATAAAATTTGCACGCAGCGAGACTCGTATCCAGGTCTTTTGTATATCATCTAAGATGACTGTTTTTTTAGTTTCCATATTATGTAAAAAATTAAAATTATTAAGACCACAGAAAAATGAGGAACGGAAACGTCTCAATGGGAAAGGAATGTTATAACTCCAGGTTCCCAGGTTCTTTCCCCTGCCATGCGCGATACAGCGTAAAGCTAAAAAAGTGAAAATTGTAATCTATATATATAAAATCGAAAGGTCACTCACTCATCACGAAATCTCAGAAACTACAAGTGCTAGGAATCTCAAATTTTACATAGGACTTACTCATAGGACGTAGGACGTAGGACGTAGGTTGTATGAAACTTCGTTACTACAAATGCTAGAAGTCTCAAATTTTGCATAGACGTCACTAGGACGTAGTCATGGAGACAGAAATTAATAATAACATAGTTCACGCAGGCGAAGCCGCGAGCGGGCCGCTAGTAATAGATAAAATTATTTTCAGTTCTAGTAATAGTATTTATTTATATAAAGATAATTATGTAAATTAATTACTTTTTAAGGGAATTTATTGAGCAATCAACATTATCATTCTTAATTTATAGTAAATTTTAAACATTTATACATACATGTATCTACGTGACTAAAATAAATAGAGTATAGTGTAATTATTATCTTTTAAATACATAGCATAATTGTGCCGAGTGTTTTAGCACTAAGTTTTGCAATTACCTTACAAATTATTATTATTAGACAAAGTCTATAACTGATAAAAAATATTATTATATTTTCTAGTGTTATAATACGACGTCCTGTCGAGTGGTACAACTCTACGCTGCGTCTTGTCTACCAGAGCTAAAATATAAAAAAATATTCGTAAATATTTAACAATTCATACAGTAAATGGTTTTGGGTATTTGCGTTTATGTATTGATATTACTAAAACTATTATTAAAAATCAACTTTCCAAGATGAAGGTAGGAGTGTCTTAACTCTCAATTTTCTCTCGATACTTAGTTATTAGCGAGGAACGCGCGTAATACAAATATGACCCGTATAAAGTAGGGCCTCTTCATTTTGTTCTATTTGGCGACATTTGAATTATAAACAATGAAACCTGAAATCATAGACCGGTCGAATAGGATCTCGAGGTCAAACCATTTAAAATACCGCTGATAATTTTTGTGCCTACATAGTTTTTATTTGTATAAAACAAGAAAAAATATAGTATAAAGATATAATATTATTTAATTAATTTTAAGGAGAAGAAAGATTTTATGATTTTTAAAATACAAAATTGGTCTAAATTCATAGATAGAAAAATAACTTATAATTAATTAAAATAATCAATTAAATAAACTCATTCCCCCGATTGGGAATCGATCCCGATCCCAATAAATGAATTAACAGTAAGATTTTGTTACATTTTTCATAAAAAGAATCAAGAAAAGAAATCAAGGGTCTAATAAAAACTTATTTTACTTTTCATCAAGCAAATTGCACATTGTTGGTGTACGGCTTGGACAGCGGATGGATTTCACCAATAACGTCTCTACTTCAATCAGAAGCTTCGCCAGCTGGATATCCGCTATCTGATAGTCAAATATCGTGGACAGCAAGTGTTCTAAGTATGACAGCTATATTTGGGACGATTACGTATTCATATATCGCTGATAATCATGGAAGGAAGATTGGTGTTATTATTATTGCGTTTTTGGAAGCGGTTAGTTTTACTTTAGATTTAAAGTCTTGTTTTTTACATTGAATGCTTATTTAATTTTTGCCTAAAGAAGTTTTGTGTATTGTATGGCAGAATTTTGACTTTATTTTATGTTCATTAGATGATTCAAAAGTGCTCGCAAAAGTATTTTTTAAGTTTAATGTGATTTATAATTCCTTAAAAAACCACTCTTCCAGGTTTCATGGATAATTCGTCTATCCTACACTTCTCCAGCTATGCTCATTGTAGCAAGAGTGACAGCTGGTCTAGCAGCAGGTGGTTGTTTCAACATTATACCAATGTACGTGAAGGAAATAAGTCAAGAGGACTTAACTGGTATCTTGGGAACCTTCCCAATCCTCATGCACACTACGGGCATTTTCTTAATGTACCTAATTGGGGCATATTTGGAGTATAAAACTGTGATCATTATGGTGACGGTCGTACCGATATTTACTATTATCGCGATGATCAAAGCTCCTGAATCACCAGCTTTTTTAGTGAAACAGGAGAAAATTGATGTAAGTATACAAGATTGTTAGCCTTACACTTACTGGCTTTTAGTTGTTAAAGTACAAAAACGTATCATAAAATATCAGGCAGCTCTAACAATCGTTCAATGCTATATTTTTTCTGGCTATAAACGCGACAGTTTTGGGTTCGATTTTAGTTTGGAAAATTGAATTACTTTCGTTTCTTCGCTCTGGTTACAAGACAAAGACTCACTCCTCCCCAAAAAAGACTCTCCACTCATTAATCGAGCGAAAAGTGGGGAACAAAGTTTATAAAAGAAAAAATAAAATATACAATAAAGTATATTTATTTTACTAAAAACATTTAAACAACGCTCTTTAATTCATTCAAAGAGTCTTTGTAGTATAAATATGTTAATAGCAAGAAACTGTCGTAGAGTAAAGAAACCGAGTAGGTATAAATGTTATCGATTTAATTTATGACATTTAATATTTGTGACGGATATTTAATGAATGCTGCTTTTGAGGACTTATGTATATTTTCTAGTAGTCGCTGACCGCAATTTTTTTGGTGAAACTTGGACTCAAAACGTTGAACAAGTTTTTATAAGGCATTCTTAAAATAAAAATATTAAATCAGCTTCACGCTGTATCCCGCACACAACAGCGTAGGCAGAGGGAACCTAGTGTTAAGATACTCCGTTGCCCACTTACCGCCGAATTCAGGAGGCATTGCCTATTGCGTAGCGGAACTCAGCGATTAATTCATTTTCTCGAGTGGGGATCGAACCCACAACCCGTAGCGTTTGTGCCACTGCACCACGACTGGCCTCAACTGGCACTGTCTTAATGTCTTCTATATTTAGAAGGGACAGAAAAAAGTTATATCAAAATCTGCACAGTTTTTTGTTTGATTTTTTTACGAATGTAACTTAAATCAATTATCAATTATTTTTTATGTAATACAATTTTTCTTAAGTAATCATTTAAAATATACAATTTTATCAGAAAGCAAAGGAAACGGTGGCGTCCCTCAGAGGCTTGGACAAGGACGATGAAATTGTGCTAAAGATAGTTGATGATATGATAAAAGAAGAGATTCATTTCAAATCACTGCCGAATATAACTTTCATGAACATATGTAAGGTTTTTTATATATACATATATACCTAAGGTTCACTCTTTTTCCTGTATATGAGGGAAGGTAGAGGGAAATTATTATTCAGACCAGTGAACGTCGTGCTTTATCTAACAAAGCGGAAGAAAATATGTTTCTCGTAACCATAACGTTTATCATTAACCGTTTTCATGGCCTTAAACTGACTGAATCTGTAAAAAGTTTAGTTATTTTTAGATTTCTGTACGAAAATAAATTTGTGGGCCGGTACCGAGATGATGTTAATAAGACGAGACTGAATATTTAATTCATTTATAAAAAAAAAATTTTTGTATTTATATGATACAAAACAATCATTAAAAATAGTTCTTAGAGACTTAATTTAAGATTACTTATATTGATACATATAAATAATTGTTTTAAATATTATTAGTTACTTATTCTTCAATCCCCAACAATATAAGGGGTCTCCCCTTTAGCTCCTTCTTTGAAGAAAAATATAAAAAACAGAAAATATAAAGTAATAAAAATAATATATGTATATAAACTAAATCGAACGATAGTTTATTTATTCGCCGACCTCGTTGATCAAAGCGCTGACTTGTCGTCGTCAGCTGCTGCGTTCACATATTATTATTGACTTTATGCTGTTGTTGTATTTTGGAGTTCATTGTATTGTAAATTAAGTGCAAAAAAAGTATCTTACTTTCGTTAAATTATAAAACTCAATGTTTTTATATTTTCTTTGATAATAATATTAGAAATGACGTTATCCATTGCCGGATACTTACCTAGCATGATTTTAACTCTCTGCCAGTAAACACCCACAATTGCTGATAAGCGCCTTTAAACATAATTATTGGGAGCAAATACGAAATTTCTTTACATAAATTATTAAAAATAAAATTGGCTTCACGCTATAGGCAAAGGGAACCTGGCGTTAAGACACACCGTTTCCCATTTTCCGCCGAATTCTATAGGCATTGTGTGTTGCGTTGCGGAACTCAACGTTGCGCTTTTGCCTCAACATCAGAGTGAACAAATGAAAATATTAAATACTTCATTTCCTAGAGTGGGGATCGAACACACAACCAGTCGCGTTTGCAGTCACACGCCAAGATGGCCTGAAAAATAATTCATAAATGATTATTTTTATGAATTTGCTATATTATATACGTAGGCGTTTGTATTTTTTTTAGGGTTTAGAGGTGGATGGTGGCGATGGATATCGTTATTTTTAATTTGTTCCCAAGAAAATATAAAAAAATATATTTATGAAAGTTAAGTACTATTTTATGTACTTCATTGTCCTAGTAGTAGGTATTTATCGGGATTGAGTGTTTGTCAACGGGAACTTTTAAGTGTTTTAGCGAAACGAAAATGTGGCTGAATTTGGCTCCCTCTCTAGTAATTATTAGATACCAGTAGAATGCTTACTATCAATATTAAAGTTTTCAACCGTTGAAGTTCAATCACGATACGATTAATGTCGAGACCACTAATACTAGGTTCTCAGGTTCCCTCTGCCTACTCTACGTGCGGGATACAGTGTGAACCTAAAAAGATTAAACATGTGACCATGTAGGCGAAACCGGATTTATTAACTAGTCATGGTATATAACGATAAAAAATTCCCTCTTCTTTTTTGTTTAACCATCTTCACGCTGTATCCCGCACACAACAGGGTTGGCAGAGGGAACTAGGGTTAAGATACTCTGTTTTCCAATTTCCGTCGTATTTTGGAGACACTTTGGGGGCACAAACGCACTGCGCCACGAC
Source organism: Heliconius cydno galanthus (assembly GCA_036379175.1). Lineage (NCBI taxonomy): Eukaryota > Metazoa > Arthropoda > Insecta > Lepidoptera > Nymphalidae > Heliconius > Heliconius cydno. The sequence goes on from JAKRZM010000210.1 coordinate 764,895, forward strand.
CAACCCTTTTAGTTTAAGTTTCATTTAATATTTTGTTCTAAACAATCGCTTAAACTTACACAGTGAAGAACAGTTCGTGGCGTCGTGGCTTCATCCTCATAATGTTTCTTTTCACATTTTACGAAGTGAATGGAGCTTTCGTGATAGTGACTTTTGCCTCCAAAATGCTGACTTCTACTGGAATAAAGTTTGATATCAGTCCTGAGATCCAGTCGCTCAGCTTCCCTATAGTGATGGTCATAGCGTCTCTGGGCTTGACAACAATCGTTGAGAGATGCGGGAGGAGGGTAATATATTTTTTATTTTTCTTTTAGCTTAATAATGTATCCCATCCATAACAGGTAAGCAGGGTGAACATAATGTTGATACACTCCGTTCTCTGTTTACTATCAAATTTTTAAGACATTGCGTGTTGAGCGGTGAAACTCAACGCCGCTTTTCTTTCTGTTCATCATCGCGTTTACACTCAGACACTTTGCTGTTAAACTACAATCACCTAAATATTATGATTTCTTATAATATATCTATTTTTCAGCCACTTCTAATAGTAGCATATGGTGTAACGTCGATAGCTATGTATTCATTGGCTATAATGATAATTATACAAAAGGAATATGGTAATGTGCCATCATGGCTGCCCCTCATTGCGCTTATAGTATCAGTAGCCATGTGCAGTGGTGGAGTGTCGCCTTTATCCTTTATAATAATGACTGAGATGTTTAATTTTCAAGTAAGTATAGTCTATTTCGTTTTTTTTCTATAATGTTGATAATTGTTTTTTTGGGCGTTCGGACCCTGGATAACCAGATCTCTGGAGGGAGTGGGGGAAATATAACATTTTATTTAATTTTTCAGATACGAGCTAAAGTAATGGGCGTGGTAGTAACGTACGCGTGGTTTACTACCTTCATAGCGCAAAGCACCTACACTCCTATATCAAATACTTTAGGCGAGTTTGCTCCATTTATTTTGTATGGAACAGTGAATTTATGTTCAGTTATATTTATAATATTCTTCTTGTTAGAAACAAAGGGGAAAACTGAGGAAGAAATATTTAAGAATGTAAAAAAGAAAGAGAATGTTGATTCAAATCCAATATAATGTAATGGAATATAATATAAGTGCTAGAATTAATAATAGGAAAGTTCATTGACTCAATTAAATTAGATAGTAATATTAGATATTATTATACTTTATTAGATTTTTTATTTTTTTTAACTAATTCTTTACTGTCGAGAAACTAAATGTTAATATTAATTATTAATATGACAACTTCTCAACGACTGAACTAAAATATAACTGACGTAGCGTACGAGTATGTATGCTAAATAGTTCATACTTTAGTTAATATGCGTTTTATTTTTAGTTTTAGCAGGGTAGGCTGAGATAACATAGTATTAAGGCAATACGTCACTTACTTTTGTGAAATATCTTAAAAGTGGGTATGAGCTTAAACTCATCGTTTAAGCGGACGAAATCGCCTTTGGGTCGCTAGTAAATGATATACTTAACAAATACATACCTGATGCATTTATTATAACAAAATAATATAAAATATACTGTAAAGTATAAATAAAAATGTTTTTTTATAAAATGACTTTTTTATTACCCGCTTAATTAAAAACAAATATAAGACGAGGAAGCATGTTGGTAGAATAGAATATACATATCCTACTTTTCTACACAATATCCCGGACATAATAATTCTGATTCTAAATAATAGAAGTAAGGCTCAAGTTTCTAGATTTTATCATTTGTTATTTATTTTAAATGTTTTATATAAGTTGATTATTTTGATTGCAATGATGTAATTTTCTTTCTTTTAACCTATTAATATCTATTAACTCTAAAATCCGAGATTCACCGACCGGCCTACAAGAAGAACAAATAGTACAGAATTTATTTTAATGCTAAAATGAAATAAATATATACCAATAATGTTTGTTCTAGCAAATAATTTGTATTCACTTACAAATCTATTAAGAAGCTACTAAAGTCTCGAGTCTTAAGTCATACATCTATTTTATTCTTTTTATAGGACACGCGGTCAAATTAATAATATTAAAAAAAAAATATCAGGACTCAGGAGGTTATTACGCGTATATTTATTATCTACACAACCCAACATATTATGACACACCCACTCGTGTGGTCGTTTATCCAAATATGTGATTACAGCGACAAGCTAAAAAGAACCTTTTCCAAAATATCCATTCAAGGTATTTACGTCTTCAGTCGTTATATATGCTTTTATCAATTATCTACATATATTAGGGATTCCCATAACGAACTATTAATTGATACATATTTCATTGGAAATAATAATAATTACAATTCACTATTTATTACTAATTAAAAAGGGGTCAAGTAAATGTCGCGCTAGACAAAGTTGTCTTTATCAAGGAACTGAAAGTGGAACAACGATAGATGATTGTAAGGGAAAGATAGGAATAATAATTATTTGATTTTAATATCTCTATATCCAATATATATTTCTTAACTTTACAGTATATGCGGCACATAATAGAGTAGTGAGAGGGAATCTGCGGAACTAATGTTAAGACACAAGGTTCCACATATTATTTCTCCACTTTCCGTCGAATTTATTGAGTAGAATAGTATTTAATTCAGCAGCGGAATTCAACCTAGCACATTTCTTTATTTCAAATTATTTATTTAATTCAAGTTATTCTGTATATTTGCAAAATCTCATCCATCTCGTGAGAATTGGTCAAATTGACAATAACCGTGCTAATTTCTTAAAACACTATGATGTGAGATCGATCAACAAAAACCATAACTTATAAAAATATTTATTTACAAAACGTATCCCCAAGTGTGGATTATCACTTTAAAAGTATTAAAAAACCATATCTAAATCAAGAAAAACACAAAAATAAAAAAGGTACGGACGATCAATATCTATGGCGTACCTGCATCAACTTACAAATTAAAAAATCACCATCTCAGGACTGGACACAGCGGGATAAATAAATAATTACTTTTCTTGAATTGGGATAGAACCCATAACCGTTGTGTCGGCCAGTCGGAATCCTCAATCTAATAGATTTATTACTATTTTTGCGAAGTATTTATGTAAATAACGTTAATCTTACCGAACAGCAACGGAACTCTTTCTTTTACTTATAAATGTAACCGACAATTAATTAAAAGTTATTGCATATATTGTATTTATTTTTAGCTTTGGTTCTTGTCCTTGACCCATGTTTATTGATTGACTTATGAATATAAGAAAGAAATTTACCCATGGCCTACTCTATTAAAAAGAAGAAAAATCTTGAAGTTATATTGATTACCATTTTTCATTGAATTTGTGGAGGTTTTATTATTATACCCTTCTCTCACGAGGGTCGTTGATCTTAGAAAAATAAAAACAATCGACAGCAGACTGCGAGGCTTACGCTGAACTCTGCATTTGTGTGTACAGCTTAAGGCTCGCAAAACTATAGGTACATCATAAAAGTACCTACACTCAACTTCTAATAAATTATTACATTCATTTAAATAAGTTTACCAATACATAATAATTTTCCTCGTAAACAAAAAGTCATTACAATTTAGAAAAAATATATATAAAAAGGCATTTTGACATTTTTGCTGAACCAGTTGTTTATTATATAAAGAAATAAAATATACATAAATAAATTTGTCATACAACGTGACATTGGCGAAATGAATTGTGCTCAACTGGCACACTCGAAACGCCATATATCAAGAATTCAATTCAATTCAATTCAATAAATTTATGACATCTGAACCTACAACCATTTAAGATTTGTGAATTGCACCGTTATTCTATATTTATAAGTAAATATTTTAATTTTGCCATAAATTTGCTATACTTAATAATTTGATAAACTGCTAGAAATTTTCATCCGCTAAAAACTACAAACAAATGGATCGTCGACCACTCAGTGCAGCGTTGAGTTTCGCGACTCAACTAGCAATATCTTGAAATCAGGCAGAACGTAAAGAACGGGTTAAACTGTAAAAAAAACATAATTCAATTTATGTCCTAAGTGTGACCCTTTAAATATCTGAAAATAAAAACCATAATGAAACAAAGTTAGGATATCATCGTATTATCATCGTTTAGAAATACTTGAATGCGCTACTAGCACTCTAGTACTAGTGTCGATGTTATTCTAGAACAGGAATGAGTTATTCTAAGTTCAAAATAATTCAGGTTACTCATGTAATTGTAGTAATTGTTTTGTAATTTTATTCATTTGTGAATTATCTAGATTTTATCTAAAAATACAAACTATATGCAGAACACGGTAATAAGACAAAATAACGGTAGCTGGAACTGAACCGAAAATTGGAACAGGTTCCAAAGCAGGAATGGAACAGCTGGAAGTTGGAACGCTCAACTTTGCCAAAACACATCATTACTTGATACCAAGTTTGCTTCGACTACTCTGTCCAAAGCGGAAGATGCGTGAACAGAAAAAAAAAAACATAATTAGCATGATTAGTAAAAATTATCACGTAACCTCTGATGGACTTTAGTAATTTAAAAAAAAGCTTATCGAATTTTAAAGTCACTTTTGTTATTAGAGCACGATGATATGTGATGTCGCAGGTTAAATAAATTAAATACGAAATATTAATATGTATTAAAATATACATTTTTAATAATGTTTTTTTATAAATTTATATTTATATTCCATTATTTTATTAAGTTTTTTTAAAAAGAAACATTTATTGTACTCTCTAATCTCGCTTTATCCCGCATGTAGTAGGGTAATTGGAGGTTTCTTAGTGACTATACAATTATACAACTCAACTCTGCCCAATTTTTGAGTTACTATTACAAGCAAATGAAAGTAATTCATTCTTCTGAGAGAGAATAGAGTCCACAACCTTTGCGTTTACAGTCATCAAACATGAAATAACTTATAATCATTTAGTCAAATTCAAATTCAAATTCAAAATATTCTTTATTCAAATAAACTTTATAAGCACTTTTGAATCGTCGAATGTACATGTCAACAAAAAGCTACCACCGGTTCGGAAGGCAGTTCTGCTGAGAAGAGCCGGCAAGAAACTCAACAGTTGCTCTTTTTAAAGTCAATGGTATATTTTACTATTACATTAGTTGGCAGCTGTCCTGCCTGACATTCAATAGACATTAATTCCATACATGCTTATCCTCTAAATATTCTTGAACAGTGTAATAAGCTTTACTTGTTAGAATTTTTTTTACAGATATTTTAAATTTTGGAAGTGGCAAATTAAGAATACACTGCGGAATTTTATTATATACACGTATACTTAGACCCATAAAGGATTTATTAACTTTTTGGAGGCGAAAACTTGGTGTAACAAGCTTATCTTTATTTCTCGTTTCTATCGTATGACTGTCGCTATTTTTTCTATGACAATGTATATTTTGTCGGACAAAGAGAATATTATAGTATAGAAATTGGGAAGCAACTGTAATAATACCTGCATCTTTGAAAACATCTCGCAGAGAATCTCGAGCTCTTAGATTATAAATATATCTTACGGCTCTTTTTTGGAGAATAAATATTGAATTGATATCTGAAGCACTGCCCCATAACAGCATTCCATAAGATAAAATACTATGGAAATAGCTAAAGTAGACTAGTCGGGCAGTTTCAACGTCCGTCATTTGTCTTACTTTCTTAATTGCGAACGCGGCAGAGCTGAGTTTATCTGCAAGTGCTTCCAGATGAGCGTTCCACTGGAGTTTGGAATCTATAGTAACACCTAAGAAAATAGCTGATTCCGACACATTAAGAGGTTCTCCTTTAATTATTACATTAAAATTATGTTTTTTAACATTTGGTAAGGCAAACTCGATGCATTTCGTTTTTTTAGCATTTAACATTAGATTATTAACATCAAACCAACGAAGAATATGCGATAATGCACTATTCACTTCGTCATAGTTTATTATATTTCTGTCAACCTTAAATATTAAAGAGGTATCATCCGCGAAAAGTACAATATCACATAGGTTCTTCACATAAAAAGGCAGATCGTTAATATAAAGAAGAAATAAAAGAGGACCAAGTATAGATCCTTGTGGAACGCCCATCTTTAGAGGAGATCCAGATGATTTTACATTATTTATACTAACCGTCTGGATTCTTTGGTTTAGATATGAGGCAATAAGGTCAAGGGCAGTATCCTGTATACCATAATGTTTTAGTTTTAACAACAGAGTTACATGGTCTACGCAATCAAAGGCTTTGGATAAGTCACAAAACACTCCAATTGCATTTTGTGACCTCTCCCATGCGTCATAAATGTGCTTTAGGAGTGCGGCACCCGCATCCGTAGTGGACTTGCCTTTGGTGAAACCATATTGCTCACTATGGAAACAATTGTTAATATTTAAGAAAATTGTGAGCTGGTTGAACATTATTTTTTCAAATATTTTACTTAAGGATGGCAAAACAGAAATCGGTCTGTAATTTCCAGGCTCAGATCTATCTCCACTTTTGTAAAGCGGCACTATTTTGCTATATTTCATTAAATCAGGAAAAGTACCGGATTCTACACAATTGTTAAAAATTAAAGCAAGGTAAGGAGCAATATTAGGTATAATTGAATTAAAAACTTTAACAGACATGCCCCATAAGTCACCAGTTTTCTTTAAATTAAGGCTTTTAAAAGTTTTGACAATTTCATCTGGTGACACATTCTTAAACACAAAATTTTGTCTACAACTATTTACATGGGTTTTTAGTATTAATTCTGCTTCCGAAGGAGATGATGGCAGTGAACGTGTTACTTCAGTTGATATATCAGAAAAAAAATTTTGAAAAGTATTTGCCACTTCTAAATCTGAATTTAAGATTATATTATTAACTTTTAATTTAATAGGTTCACTGACAGCTCTAAATCTCCCAGTTACAGTAGTGATAGCATCCCATGTAGCTTTAATTTTATTATTAGAGTTCAAAATTTTTGCTCTTATATGCATAGACTTAGCCTGGACACATACCTTTTTAAATATTTTTGAATAATTTCTAACTTTTAACAAGAACGCCGGATCTTGTTTCCATTGCCTCATATTATATAATTCATATAGTTTATTTCTGCTTCGGTATATACCAACAGTTGCCCAGTCGCTAAAAGTCTTCACTCTAAGCAGCTTCTATAAGCTTTTAATTTGCCATATTAGTATGTGAATTGTTGCAAGCTCAATTTGACCCACTTATTGGTGTCCAGTTGAGCTGAAATTCGGATTACGACATCAGTTCTGATGACATGGAAACTACATATAAATAATATTGTTGTTAACCTAACAAAATTACGGATTACAAAATTTTGCACAATCTACCTAATATTACCCGTATTGAAAGGGCTTGATTTGTTAAATACAATAATACATAAGAAAAGCTTGTTTTTAAAAAGTTTTTTTTATTTCATACTAGAATTATTTATAACAGAACTCTATAATGCTTCGACTGGAGTGATCAGCACAAGAATGACAAAACATTTTGAGATAAACGTATGTAAAACACATTTTATTACTTGCGTTTGCTTGAATTTTGTACTTATCTAATTTAGTAATTATTATTTACAGTACCTAATGTACAAATGTGAAAACAATAATTAATCTTATATCTGTGTTTATTTTTACTAACTAGACTACTTATTTAAGTCGCGATAGATATTTAATCACTTCCGAAAATTCATAGAGAAGTAATTAATAAAAACAATACACAAATAAGTGACAGCCAAACTAATGACTTATTTTAATGTTAACAAAAAAAAACTTTAAGACAGACAAACAAAATAAAACACTTTGTTCATACATATCAACAATATTACTTCAATATTTATACAATCAAAAAGTCTCATACTTGACCTCGTCATAATTTCATTATAATCAACAGTCAAAACCGAGATCTATACACACTTTACTATACTATTTACAATTAATACTAGTTTAACTAATTAATTGCTATAATTTAAGTAATTAATTAATTATTTGCTATAATTTAACTAATTAATTAATTAATTGCTATAATTTTTATATCTCTTATAGCTATAAGTGTATCACCAACCCAAGGATTCTAAAACGAACAAAAATTACTGGTTTTCAAATTTTCCATCCTTTGAAAGGTATTTAGGAGGTATCTTATAGATATTATGTACATATATAATTTAGTCATTAAACGAGAGATAGGTTTTAGTGTTCGCCCGAAGTTTGAAGAGTGCAGCTAAGAGACTTGTGTGAAGTGATTTTGTTCATATATTATGGATGCTCAAGAGGAATGCACGAAAAAATCTGGTCATATATATGTACAGTGTATTTTTGCTATGTTGGGTGAGTGTAATTGGTTTTTTTTCTTATTTAAAAAATATATATATATATATATATATTTTTGTTACTAAAAAAAATATTTTCTTAACACGTTTTAAAATAAATAAATTAATTATATTCTTTTCCCAAAATATATTTTAAACTGATTTTACTGTTATTTCCTTTTATTCTTTAGTATCATTCTGGCTACCCAAAAAATTATTAATGTTATTATATTTTAGATATATCCATAAAATAGATGTATTTAAATATTAATAACAAACACTTTAATTTGTCGTTTTGTTTCGTAATTAATTATTCTATTTTTTTATATTGTTTGTAAGTTGTAATAAAGGTAGAAATTTCACTAAATTTTAATTTAATTTGCATTTAAAACAAAAGGATAATTAAAGGATGGTGTTCTCATACAATTTTTAAACTACATTGTTAAGATTTTTAAGGATACTAAAATAATACTCGCAATATTTTTCTTTATTAATTTTAATTAGGAAGATGATGAAAGCGTAGTATCTTAACACTAGGTATCTAGGTTCCCTTTACCATCCCTTGCATTTGCGGACAACAGCGTAGAAGCTAATAAAGAGGAATACAATTTTCATCTTTTGTGTTTCAAAAGACAATTATATAGGTAAGCGGAAGGACAGGAGTTCTAGTAATAGGATGCTTTTTGTTTTGTTTTACCCTTTGGGTACGTTTGATTTAAGAAAAGCCATCTAGGTGTAGCGCCACAGCGTCTGACTGCGACGGTTGTTAGTTCGATTCCCACTCCCAGAGAGATGGAGAGACAGGAGAGACTCCCAGGAGATTCCCAGTGTGAGACAATATATTATTTTCCATCCCACTCAATACACAAAGTTTCAAAAACTGAGTGGAAGGGCGAAAAACGACTATTTTAACTAAGTTGTGCGTGATTGATTTATGCGGGATGAAGCGTGAAACTAAAAAAAAGTGATTCATCAGCTAACCGTAACAAAGACATGGAAGAATTATAAATAAGATATTATATTATGCAAGAGTTGACCTCGGTTGACCTTTAACCAGTGTCGATGATACCGGAGGAAAGTCACGAGTAAAATACCTTTTAGAAGTTATAGTATATTTTATTATCTCGTCATACGGGGCATTACCTATAATCAAAATTCTATTATCTATTTGTTATAGTTCGAAGGGCAAAGAAAATTACTTGCCAGTTGTTTATTTTCAAGCTATTAGTATTAATTATTTAAATATCTATATAAAAAAATACGTCGTTAAGATATGTTTATTGTTGTGTTTATAAGGAATATTTTATACATATAATAAAATTGTCTGTACATAGAAGATATTATAAGAAATAAAGGTTTTTTTGTCTGTATGTTTTAATCGGTAATATTAATACTAGCACACTATAACACAATATGTTCAACGAAAAAGTAATTATTTTATTAAATTGGCTTAACCTAGAGCTATTTTTCAGCGTATAGATAGGTATTGTCTTTTCCTTGTTATATTGTAATAAGTATACGAAACTAATTCATGTGATTCAAGGCCGCGATTCATTTCCACTTGGAGGAATAAATTATTTTAATTTATTCGTTTTGGCAAGAAAATAAAAAGCGGCATTCATTGCCATCACTTAACCTGCAAATTAGGGGGAAAAGGAATAAAAAAAAAGCGGGGAAAAGGAGGCAATTAAAGTATAAAAATAAAGTAAAATATAAGGGTAGCCATCATTCTGTCTATAATATTAATTTACGAGTAATTACGAGTTTTAATTTAAATGAGATGGATAAATGTAATATATAATGTAATGTATTACATTGCCTATAACACGTTCAAGTTTTACTTGTTTTTGACAAAAAATATTATGGGCTTTTAAAAAATATTAGTCTAGTGCGATCCATATCTATAACTGTGCCAAATTTAATACTCTCCCTTCTGTCTTTTATTTCTTTCATCTCTTCTTAGTTTTAAATACTGCATAAAATATTCTCCAGGAGCGACCTTACGCCACATTGTTACTAAATCAGGAAAATCGATATTACAACTAATCATTAATTTCCAAATCATTGATTCCAAAAATTACACCATGATATTTTAAATAAATAATTTGTCGTTGTTTTTACCCATGATTTTCCTGTTTTATTTATTTAATTTAATTATCAGAGATTCTTGATTCTTGTAACTTGTTCATAGATATATCTTGCATAAATGTATATATTTGCATTTATAATCAAATAAAAAAATATAACGGTATGATGATTTATTATGTTTAAAGCAAACTTCACATTCCTTATTTATGGAATGGAGAGTGGATGGATCTCTCCGATAACATCGCTGTTACAATCTGATGCTTCTCCGGCTGGATACCCATTGTCATCAAACGAGCTGAGCTGGACAGCGAGTGTTTTAGGAGTTACAGCAACCATTGGGGTGCTGTCATATTCATATATTGCTGATCGTTATGGAAGAAAAATTGGTGTGCTCATTGTAGCGTTATTGGAAGTTGTAAGTAGTATTTATTTTTAAGGTTTTTAAAATAAACTAAATTTTTTAATAATGACATTAGTAGAAAAAAAAGATGTTTTAATATTTTCAAATATATTATTTTCTTAAATGCATATCTTACAAAACTGTCTCAATTTTCAGATTTCGTGGACAATACGTCTTTCATACACATCTTTAGCTTTACTCATTATAGCTAGAGCCATCGCTGGCTTCGCAGCGGGGGGTTGTTTTAACATTATACCTATGTACGTAAAGGAAATAAGTCAAGAGAATATAACAGGAATTTTAGGGACCTTCCAAATGCTAATGCATACGACAGGAATATTTCTGATGTACGTTATGGGGGCTTATTTAGATTATACAACCGTTATCATAATCGTCACAGGATTGTCTATAGTGACGTTGGTCGCATTAACCAAAGCTCCAGAATCACCTGCATTTTTGGTAAAGCAAGATAGAATTGAAGTAAGTGACAAAGAGTATACTTTTTGTCTGAAATGGCTTCTCGAATTTGTGGATGATTGTCAAATTATGAAACGAGATCAGAAATAAATTAAAGTAAAACAAATAAATGTATTATATGGATTTATTTTCACCATAAAGGATACTTATTATCACTCATAATAGAATTGCTTTGCAGCATGCTTTAGAGACAGTCGCATTCCTTAGAGGCCTCCACAAAGACGATGCAATTGTACAAAAACTGGTTGATGATATGATTAAACAAGAAAATAACTTTAAACTATTGCCTAACATCACTTTTATAAACATATGTAAGTCCTTATTAATATTACTAGAGATATATTATAGTCACGGCAATAATTATAATTAGTTAAACTTAGACAGAAAAATAGCGGAAAAAAACATTTAAGATGTGATGTGTGTGTTGGAAAATTTCCAAAAAAGTGGCAATGCTATCTACTAATAATAAATAATATTATAATTTTTTATTCCTTTATAATAATTAATAAATAGAACTAATAATTTATCTACTAATGTGTTAAATAATATTAATGTGTTATTTTTCCAGTAAAAAATAAATCCTGGCGGCGGGGGTTTATCATCATAATCCTACTATTTACATGCTATGAGATCAATGGTGCGTTTGTTATTGTCACATTCGCGACGAAAATTCTTGCATCTACAGGTATAAGATTCGATATCAGCCCTGAGATACAATCATTTAGTTTTCCTGTAGTAATGATCTTAGCATCTCTTGCATTGACCTTTTGCGTTGAGAAGTGTGGCAGAAAGGTAACAAAATATATTTTTTATCAATTCTTTTATTTACGAGTATTTATCTCTACAGACCGTTTTATTTTTAACAAAACTAAGACGAAGTATAATAAATATCTGCCAGAGATATTCAACACGCTCTGCCTACCCCGTTTTATGCGGGATAACTGCGTGAAACTAAAAAAAATCTCATAAAACAATATTCTGGTCATTATTTTCCGCAAATGACGAAGAGTGCTCTATACTCTTCTTTTTGTATTTTAATACCAATTAAGTTATTAATTGTTGCACTATGAAAGGAGGAGCTACCTCCAAGTGGAATTGAATTAGTAATCGCTATGCTGAAAGAAGAATCAGTAATCGAACACGTGTCAATTTCGCCATGACGTCAATGATAACTAGATGATTATATTATTACTTACTATCACCACGAATAATGTGTTAGTTTTATATCTAAATAAATATTGTATTATTTATCTATACTAATATTACAAAGTCTAAGAGTTTGATTAAAAGCGTTAATATAGCCCACTGTACCTCCTCATCTAGGGTACTTAGAATGTAGTTATTCGTATTTGACCATGCGGGAGAAGCCATAAATATGTAAATATTTTAGATAAAAAATAGTATAACATTTACGATTGCTACTATCAGTGTAATAGTTTTGTATTATGTTAGTTAAAATTGGTAAATGAGGCCAACCGTGGCGCAGGGATACAAGCGTGGGACTGTGCGACAAACGCGACAACTTGTGGGTTCGATGTCCACTCGAGCAATATGAAATATTTTCAATTCCTCGCTCTGGTACCAAGGAGAAGCGCGACGTTAAGCTCCGCCACTCAACACACAATGCCTACAAAATCTTTAAATTGTAGCTTGAAAAAAATAAAAATATTGGCCAAAGCAATTGTATGAGAAATCTGTCAAAATCCAGTTATTATTAATTGTTATATGAATATATGAATAATAACATAAATATATTTTTACAGCCTATTCTCATCGCAACATATTCTCTAAGTGCTTTGGCGATGTTCGCGCTCGCGTTAATGATTTTGGCACAAAAACAATATGGTAATGTACCAGCTTGGATGCCCTTGATAGCCTTGATAGTCGCGGTGGCGATGTACAGCAGCGGGGTGTCACCGCTGTCCTTTATTATTATGACTGAAATGTTTAATTTTCAAGTAAGTATAAGTCGTTTTTTTGAACCTTTCAACAAGCAGAGAGAGAAGGATGGGCCAACTGAAATACACAATTACAGAAAAAAATTAAAATCCTAAATATAAATGTGCCAATTTTGATACTCAAATTGAATACTAACTCTATCGAATTCTTAAAGTTACTTTGCTATATACCTAGATATTGTAGTATCTTTGATTTATTATTATAATTAAGTATTTAAATTTCTTCTTTTCAGATCCGAGCAAAAGTGGTAGGGGTGGTGGTAACGTATGCGTGGTTCCTGACGTTCGTAGCACAAAGTACTTACACTCCAATCGCAGAGTCTATGGGTGACTTTGCCCCATTCGTCTTCTATGGTTTTGTCAATTTAGTATCAGTAGTTTTTGTTATATTATTTCTAATCGAAACTCGTGGTAAGACTGAAGAAGAAATATATAGGAAAGATAAAAGGAAAAGTATCGAATTAAATCCTATATAATACACTCGTAGGCACAATTAACCGTTCACTTTGTAAATATTACTATGCTTTTATTAGGTCAAATTGTAACTATAAGGAAGTATGTAACTATGTATATAATACAAAAAAAGTAACTAAGTATTAAATCTAAGAAACTGATTTTGGACTACTTTTATTTACATACTGTAGTGTTCAATAAAATATTTTTAAGAATTTCAAATTTTATACAAATAGTTGCCGATTTAAAGATTTTTCAATACAAACTTCCACCCAATCAGGGTGAAAATTTTTCAAAATATCTTTTTAATGGGTGTTCACTTTAAAAAAACTAAACATCTGTCAAAATTTCACGTTTCTCGTTTCTACCATCAGCGGTAAGGGGACATCGTATAAGGGATCGGATTAGTCGTCGTATTGGCCACATCCACACACTATCCGTTTAAGTTTCTATGACGGTAAAGTAGACAAGGTGACCAGAACTGGAAAAACCAGTTCAAACAAATAACAAATCTTCAAATGTAAAAATTCAATAGAAAACAGAAATGGAATGAAATGGAAATAAAATGAATTCCTTATGTTGTGATGGTGTTCAAAAATTGTATTAAATTCAGCGACAGATAAAATAAAACTGAAGTAGCGATATTATTTTCTAAATAAAAAATATATACATGTTGAATATCTCAATCGACTGTCATAAATGACATTTCATAGAAAATTCAACAAGTAATAGGATTAAATAAAATAATGAACTATAATTATTCATGGCGTGGTTGTGGTTACTATCGTATATGTTTATAGTAGGTAGGTATGTTGGTACTTACCGAAGTACAATAGATTAAAAGAAGAAAAATAATATTTTTTCACTACACATAAAATTAAAGTGATGAATATATTTTTTGAGCTTTACGCTGTATCTCACATGCTCGTATAGTAAGGTAGACACAGGGAAAATAGTGCTAAGACACTCTCCCACTTTTCACTCAATTTTTCAGATATTGCGTGTTGATTTGCGGAACCTATAGCTACGTCACTCCGGTCTCTGTAATATATGATATACAGGTAAAACATAGAGCAAAAGATAAACATAAGTCTACTAAAAGCTTACCAATTCTGTTTTCAGCTGGAATACTTAAATGGAATAATAGTTTAAACATGGAAACGTTTACAGACTTTTCAAATAATTTCAAAAATCTAGTCCAAGAGCTAGCAACTTATTTCGAGCCTTGTGGATCTCCTATTGAATTGATCAACAGGTCTTGTATGAAATACTAAATAAAAATATAAATAATATCTTGTACAATACAAATAATATCTATAGGCCGTCGTAGCGCTGGGTCCCTAATGTATGACTATAATCGACAGTGGGTTCGATTCCCGCTATTGGGAATGAAATATTTAATATTTTCATTTCCTCGCTCTGGTAAGGAGGCAACAAGCAATGCCTCAAGATCGGCGGATAGAAGGGAACAGAACTTTCTTAATGGAAACGGAGTGTTTTAACACTAGGCTCCCACGTTCCTGAATAAAATTATTTTCTCCATTGTATTGGACAATGTGGAAGCAATTAGCTATGAGTACATGTAACCTCTAAAATAAACGGAAAATCTAGAAGGGAAAAATTTGTTATGGTTTACCCTTTTACCTGACATATCTATGGACATAAGTTTGTCATATTACATCGTAAGTTTTCATTGCAACTTTCTTTTGATCTCTAAGATATGAACATGAACGTGAAGTAAGAAGATCGGTGTATCAACAAAACTATTAAGAAATTATTTTTGTGAAAAGTAAATACTTTATCATTGTACTAGAGTAGTTAATACAAATTTCAAGGCATAAATAATAAATAATATTTATTAAAATTTCGGTAACATTATAATTAATGACTGTCTTTGGAACGTTTAAGCTCTATATGTATGATTTTTTGACTAATTGAAAAATAATTATGAGTCAATAGGAAAAAATAAAATATTGCCAGGTTTAAAAATATATTAAAGCAAAAAATGGTGTGTGACTCACGAGGTTCCTTTGATAATTAAAAACGCAAAAAATATTTAGGTACATAAATAAAAAAACTTTTTAGTATTGAAATTCATTTATTAGTTGTTTATTAAACACCGTATACATTGAGTATGTTCATAGTTTTGAAATATATGTATGTCATAAGTTAATTAGAAATTACTCAATTACATCCCTCATAGAAAAGTGTCATCAAGAAAAATCGATTTTGATGACAATTTTCTATTATCAACACTACGCCACCATAATGTTTTAAAAATTACAAAAAATACAAAAAAAATGACGTGACGTTATTATTTATATAACAAACAATGAATTCAGTGATTTTTTGATAGTAAAAACAAGATGGCGGAATGTCACTTTTATTTACACGTCACTAACTACAGATAATAAATAGAATAAATAAACAGTCAAATCTTAAAATATTTCTTATTAGCCTAAAATATAATAACTAAGCTTGAGTAAATTGGCTCAGATAAATGCAGTAAAGTTCTATAAATGCCTTATACTTTGATTCTATAATTAAAGTTAAACATATTGTCTTTTCATTCCTTTGAAACTGTGAAAAAAAGTTTTTCATTCCTTTGCAGCCAATGGCGGCGTATAGCAAACGGTGCCATGTTACATACGTTTGTAATTAAATCACTAATTTCCATACTAAGGATTAGTTTATTATTGTAAAAAATTAAATAGTGTTAAAGGTAGTCTTATAAAATTCGAATACGCTTGTATTTATTTAATTTCTTTTAGAGTATGTAGTTCCTTGGAAAAAATACATATAATTTATTTTAATATGAAAAATGGAATTTTATGTATATTCTACTTTTTTAGTATATTTTACTTTAAATATTGCTTAGAAAGTACCAGAAAATACTGAGTAAAGATTCAGTTAATATTTCAACTAGTATAGTATATCTAAATACAAATAACTACAGAATCGAAAATGGAAGACAATTTATATTGGTCTCTACAATAAAGTTGGCACTAATAGTGGATTCAAATCCGATGCATTATATCGATACATGAACAAGCAGGTTACTAAATTCCCTGGATGGGGTCTATCGATATAAATAATTCTTGGGTTCTTCAGCAATGGGTTCAGTGCAAGTACCCAGATATTTGAGCTGGACGAGACTTCTGAAATTAAAGAAATAAATAAATTGACTATTTAAATGAACATCGTAATTCAGTGGGTTTGATTCTCATTTGGGGAATGAATAAATAAAATATACACACAAAAAATGAATTTTTTTGCATATCCTCGGTCTGGCACCTATAAAAAGTTTGGTATTAATTTCTGCCACAACACACAGGACTTCTCAAAAAAGGTCGTTTCATGGGCAGGATGCGACATCGTTCATGCGTGATACTGCGTGAAACTATTTATTTTTTTCGTTTTGAGCAATGTATACTTGTAAATATAATAAAACAAACAAGACGATTAAAGATATTTGTGACAGTATTACAAGTTCGCTGTCCTCGCAAGGTAGTATAAGGTGAGTATTCCTCTAGGTAAGCTAAGTAAATATTTTAGGTTTTATCTCAAAATCACACAAAACTACTTTTAATTTGTTTATTATAATTATCATTGGAGGCCAGTCGTGGCTCAAGGGCACAAGCGTGGTACTGTCAACGCGACAGGGTGTGGGTTCGATTTCCTCACGAGGAATTGAAATATTTAATTTATTTTTTTATTCTGAGGCAAAGCGTCGCGTTGAGTCCGCCACGAAATATCTCTGAAATAACGCGGAAAGTGAGGAACGGAAGTTTCTTAATGGGAACGGAACTCCTTAACACTAGGTACCCAGGTTCCCTCTGCCTACCCTAGTATGTGCGAGATACAGAGTGAAACTAAAAACAATAAATAAAAGAATATCATATATCGAAATTATAGAACTGTGTAGGCCTACCACCTAACTAAGCCAAGGTGAATTATACTCAAGGTCTTCTTCAAGGTATTCAGATATCTTTAAGGTATTTTTGTTGGTTTTACACAAATGGCGGCTCTTGATTTATCTAATTCTTATTTTAGTACAATAAAGGACATATTAGACAATTCAGATATTTTTCCTTAATTCAACACAATAAATTTTAAGTTTTCATAATATCTTCAATCATTATCTTTTTGTTTATGAAGCATTTATTGACAAGTCAAGTCATACCAGTTGTGAGTGATAATATTTCGTACTCACCTCGATCTACAATTCTCCATGTCCAAGAAGCATTTGTTGGAGTAAGTCTTATCATCAGTTCCGCAGACGGGGTCGTACTCGGGTGAGCACACGCGCGCACACCCCGAGTACTGGAAGCGGGCGAGGCACCGCTTAAGAGGCACTACGTAGATATGTTTACTGTGGGAAGAGAGTTAATGATAGTTAATGATATGAAAAAATACATCTGAATTTCCATAAAAAATATTTAACCCATTTAGACCCATAGCCAAACTAGCAGTAAATAAAAGGTTTTTTAGGTAATAATTGATAGATATCGATGTAAGAAAATAAAAAACGTAAAAAAAAAATTAATATTTTTTTATTTAAATATAAAAAAAATGCCGTCCTTAAATGGGGCCAATGGGCACATGTAGTATCTAAATTTTCGAAACTATTTTTGCGACACGAAATGTTTTATAACACTTTTTACACTATCAACGCGTTTTTTTATGGCACATTGCACGTCTCAGTTGCTAGCAAAATTTTTGGGAGTAGTGGTCTACCCCGTGGTGCTCCAGACTTGGTACTGCAGAAGCTGCTGGTCACATAAATACGTTGATGTTTTCGTCTCTTAAATCGTGACGAGCGATGTAACGAAAAAATCAAACTAATCTATCCTGTTTATATTAGTTAGCAAGTGCAGGTGCCGCGAATTTGCAACAGCAAGATCCTATGTATGTGTGGATAAAACCCACCACCATTTTCTGCCACGTACAGCATTGCTATATAGATAAAAAGATTGATCAGCCTGATCAACCCCTCCCATACCACACTGTAAAACCTTCGCACTAATAAAATTTAGTTAACTTGGTAAAAACAGTAACCAAAATCGGCTCGGTTTTTCTTTTCATATCCTTTACTGCTGAGTTTCATCTTTTAACAATTCTTAAATTTCTTAAGAAGACCTTGTATCTTAGTCGTAGTTGGATCACTTTTACACCAACAGGGTTGCTCAAGATTACGGTTCCTCTACGTCTCTTAGCAAAAGGTTAATAAATGTTTCTATTAGTAAGCAGGCAGATTAGCAGTGCTTTGTATATCTACATCTTCTTCTTCGTCGATTACCACACGTGGTTTTAGAGGCAGCGCAACTAAATATACCTCTCCGAAGCCTTTTTCTTCAATAATTACAACTGCGATTGCTTCTTGAAGACCCTTATATTCATTGCGACCGCTAAATATCCTAAGAGTCATTATGAACTTTGGATAGACAAGCGTATAAAAACATAAAAATTGACCTCTGATGTGCCCATTGGTCCTAATTGGGGACAGCATCGTAAAAGTTGAATTTGTCCTATTACGACTCTTCTTTTCTAATCAAATGTAATTATATTACATAGAATACTAAGTACTTAAGTATGTTTTGTACCAAAACAAATGTATTTAGAAGAAAAAATTAAAAATAAATATACTTACATTTTGCCTTCACAGATTTCGTGAAACAGCTTTACAAAAGGCACGAAATTAACGATAGTAAAAAATTTTTAATTGGATTTTACGGCTACAACATAAGGATATACTACTTATCTTTACAATTCTAGACATAAACTGCATAAAAATAAAAATATAAAAAAACAAGGGTTCTATTGTAGGTGTACCCATTTGGGCACGGCGGGTCTATATGGGTTAATAAAGTCACTAGTTAAGTTAGTAGTGGTAGAATAAATACAAATAATAGCTGATGAACCTAGTGTGTAAATTCGAAACATTTCGTGTTAAGTATCGCTACTTACTATACAAATTGATGCAAATATATATTTTTTAGAATATGTATAAAATTTTCGATGCGATAGTTGTGGGTTCGATACCCACTCGGCTGAATACATTATTTTGATGTCTCTGCTCTGGCGAGACAAACCACGTTGAGTTCCGCAACTTAATAGAATGTGAATGTAGCATAATTTAAACTTGGTACAAGAGGCGCAGGTTCAAATTCCGAAACATTCAAAAAAGATATACGTATTCTAAAAGAAATATTAATATTTACATAATATTGTATACAGATGGCGTCACTTACCCACAATTATCTTTCTTCATAATACATTCGTTCTTATAAAATCTGTTATCAGAGCCGCATACGAAGGCGGGTGTATCTGGACAATATTCGTGGCACAACGCTGTAGTGCGACAGTGTGAGGCCGATACTGAGACAACGTGCTGGCCGCATGTCTGTTTGCGGAGCTCGCATTCGGATCTGTAATATAAAGAAAAATATAATATTTCGAAATGTTTAAAACTTTGAATGTAACATGACTCTAATTTTATTTTATAGCTTCACGCTATAATGACTTGCATCTAGCAGGGTAGGACATAGGAAATATAGTGTAAGACACTCCTTTTCCCAATTTCCTCAAAATTTTAGAGGCATTGCGAGCCGAGGAACTCAACGCCGTTACCAGAGCGAAAAAAAAATTAACAAATAATAATTCTATCCCCCGAGTGGGAATTGAACCCAAAAACCGGTACCGTTTACAGTCACACGCTTCTGCCTCTGCGCCATGACGGCCTCAATCAAATTTAAATTGACGTCGATATCGTCTACGTAAAGGAAGAATTTTATATAGAATTAAAATAAAGCATACTTATAAGCATTCCCATCAGAGCCACAGACTGGTTGTTCCACGACGTTGTCGCAGTTCTCCGGACAGTCAGTCTCCATTCTAGGTAAAAGAGTACAGTTGCCGAAGTGGGCTAGTTGCACGCCTTTTCTGTAATATAATATTTTAATTAATTTGGATATTTTTTTTATTATATTAAAATGAAAATCGAACTTTGAATCGTCAAGTTACAAAAAAATAACTAGTTACATAGCCTCGGAAAACAGTTATGCTGAAAACACCCCAAGAGAATATTAGTTTTATTAATCAGACTCAATCGGAATATGTCAGAAAGTTATAAAAAACATAAACAAACTTACAAACACGTAGCGACTTTCAATAAACAAGGATTGGTGTAATCATTGGCGTCAGTTCCACATACGGGGTCGACATCGCTCGGACACTTCACTTTGAGACACTTGCTCATTTTAGATTTGCATTTCTCCATATCCATTTTCTTGACCATTTTTCTGTTGCTTACTCTGAAAATAGATATACTATTGAAAAAAAAACCTAAAAAAAACGCTTTTCTACACCAAATATTTAGTTTTATATAACGTACTCGGAGCTCCAAATTATAGAGAGTAAATTCAAATCTGTTACTAGTAACCTGTGAAGAGTTCCACTATTAAGGACCTTACTCCAGCTATCGGACCAGCTAGATGGATATGGATGGATTAATGGATCTATAATTACCAAGTTTCGTGATGATATAGTTATTACAAGTGGGCCAAATTCAGTTTCTCATATTTTATGTGACAGTTACAGTTACGCGGCGTTGTTTTCTCCTGTTTTTTGGCATGTTATCCTATTATAACAACCTTTGGGTTTCTAACACAGTAATTCCTATGAAACTAATTAATACAAGTTTAAATTTTAAGTATTTAATCATTAAACTTAATCAATATTATAATACTTGTTAACTAGAAGTCCTAACAAAAATGTCCGCTCCTTACCCACAATTAAGCATCTTCATTTCACATTCATTTCTATATAAATTCTCATCGGAGCCGCAGACCAGTTTTTCCTTTTGTCCTGAACAGTCGGTGGGGCAGGGGTCACCTCCAGATGTCCTTTCTTGGGACACGCAAAACGCCATGGGGACTTCGAATACGTGTTTACTGGGGATTTAAAAAAATATTGTATAAATATATGATTAAATTAAAGTTACCAGTTAAGAAATTACTAAATTATTTTCATCTTCACGCTCTTTCCCGCAAATTCACCTTTCTAACCGAAGTCGAGACATTGTGGGTTGAGTGGTGGAACTCAATGTTGCATATTGTTTGACTAGAGCAGGAAAATGAAACAGTTCATTTCTACGATCTGGTATAGAGACGATCTGATACGAAGCGAGCGCGGGGTTGGGTTTCGCCACTCAACATGCATTGCCTCCAGAAATCGGCCAAAAATGGGGAACAGAAGTGTTTAATGGGAACGGAGTGTCTTAACATTAGATTCACAGATTCCTTCTGCTACCCTACTACGAGTATGTGCGGGTGTATGGCACATATAGTAGAGTATGCGGCATAAAGCTAATAAAAACTGATTTTAAATCACTCAACAAGTAATGTCTCAAAAGGTAGATTCTTTCATCCTGAATCTGAATTACTTACCCACAGTTAGTAGCCTTCATCCTGCAAGCGTTAGCGTACAACTTGCCGTCAGAGCCGCAAGTGGGTCTCGACGCCCTCCAGCAAGACTCGCGACAGTGGCGGGTGGTTTGACAGTGTTTCTTACTCGTTCTTACTACACCTTGTCTGGAAATAGAAAATAATAAAAAATCAAATAATAATTTTAAAGAAATAAGATTTTTGCTTTCTTTTCATTATTTTCCTCTGAGAGTAGAAGTCGTTTGAAGGCGGCCACGACTCATTCGCCGTACTGTACATTACCAATATTTAGAAGAAATAAGCTCACCCGCAAGTCAACAGCTTCATCTGACAAGTACTTTTATAAACGTTGCCGTCAGAACCACAGATGGGCCCGTCTAGAGGAGCCTGGGAACAGTCCACGGGGCAGTTCTCTCTGTGGGCACTGATGTTGTTGCAAGCGCCAAGATGGGAGAGACTAATGCCTACTCTGTAAAAGAGGATAGATATTTTGAGATTTTACTACGTTTAAATAATATAATATTTGCCGTAAATAAATAAAAAAATATTAAAATATTTAGCTCGGTATGAAATGTAATTATTGAAATACGTATTTGATTGATTTAATTTTATATACAATAAAAAGCAAATTAGGCAAGCATGAGGTTTAATATGTAGATAGATAAAAGATAAAGTCTTTGACTTTTCCACCTAAATCTATAAAAATCCCTCATACTGCATAATCGAACCTTCACTAACCTGCATATCTCCACCTGCAGCATACATCTATTCAAATAGGTTCGGCCGTTGGTACCACAGACCGGATCCCGTTCAGCCGTGCATCGATGCTCGCATTTTGAGCCTTGAGCGCGCGAACATGAACCTTGGTCTTGAGCTAATCTTACACCTGTAAATATTGATAATACATAATTTATAAATATCTTTCTAAGTTAGAATAATAAATCGTCTTAATACACGTGACGGTTGTGGGTTCGATTCCCACTTGGGGGAATGATTTTTTTTTGTCGCACCTGTAACAAGACATAGCTCGGCGTTAAGTTCCGCGTCTCAATACTCAATCTCTCGAAAATTGGGCAGTGTGTGGAGAACGGAGTGCCTCAGCACTGAGTTCCCTCTGCAGGTAGAATAGCATACGAAATATTCTAGAACTACACTAAAGTATGAACTAATAATTTGTCTGAACAAAAGTAGAAAGAGAAATAATAAAAAATATTGCTATAATATTTTTCGCAAATATGAGGCTTAAGCAAATATATTATCATTCAGAACTAATTTTACTTACTCCTTACTTTATGCCGTAATCATTTGTACGCGACATTGCTCGACCAAAAATGAAAGGAGCTATATAAATTATTAAATTAAAATAATAAAAATAACAGGGCAAGCGGAGGAAATAAACCTATTGTAGTGCAGTTCTAGCAGTACAAGTGTGTGACTGTATATCAGACGTTGTGGGTTCGATTCCCATTTGAGGAAATGAAATAATTGCTATGCGTAAATAAAAAAAAATAGTCAAAAATACTTTCAGTCACTCAATCATGGAAGATAGATTCAAAAACAACTCTACCTTTTCCACATGTCTTCTTTCTCATTTCACACAGCGAAGGATAAATATAGCCATCTGTAGCACAAACCGGCTCGCCTTGCAGCGTCGGCCCGCAGATTCTGGGACAAGACGCATCTCGTGCAGCATCACACCAGGATAGAGCTGAAAAAGACGTTTTTATTTGTTATTTATTTTGCAAAACAGACCTTGTTCTTTTAAATAATAGAAGTATGCTTTAAAATATTATATTTGTAGTATTTGAATAATTATTTTTCAAAAAAATCTTATAAACAGAAACCGTACCGTAACACTCGGGGAAGTATTATTTAAATTATTTACATTGCTTATTTACAAAACGCGGCGTTTAGTTGCGCCAGCACGTCTAATGTCTGTCTAATGGAAAGTGGAGATTGGAGTGTCTTAACAAATACTAATAGATTGAATATTAATTAATTCAGTTTTTCCGCTAAAAAAATCGTTTACGAAGTCGCAGAAGTCGCAAAAGGGAATTTAAAAACTTTTTGATTGCAAGAACAAGCTCTTAATTACAAGAGTAACACCATATCAGGTGCCGGTGCGTGAAAACATGCGAAATGCTCGAGCGTCGAGATCTTAAGTGATTATACAGTAGTGTCTTGCTTGCCATTGTCTCGATGGGGCCAGTAGATTCGTGAAACTTGGAATAATAAATTTATTCACATACAAACAATCTATTTAACTAAGAGTTGTGTATGACAGATGACGCACCTTGCTATATAAATGGACTTGAAAATATAAAAAAAAATGTTTTAATCCGAACCAATAGTTAGCGCATTCAACCAAACAAACTATATTTGCTTTATAATTTAAATACAAAAACGTAGACAATAATTAAACATTTTAGTATTTAAAACACAAAATTCCAAAGCTCGTGTTGTTAATACGCTAGTTTGGAAGTCTCAACTAAAGTTAAATTGCTTGAAGCGGTGCAACGACGAGAAAACTCCATTAGGGGTCCGTACAGCGTACAGTGACAGTCACACGGTCTACTCTTATATTATTGAAAAGTTTTATTTTAGGTATGTCTATAGAATTACAGAAGAAGTTTGTTTGAAATGCCTGAGGTTACAGACGGTGTTACAATATTTGGTTATTTACTATTTTTCTCCTTTTCTTTCATTTTTAGAATCTCGACTTACTTGGGGTACGATAGTGTATTCGCGATGTCTATTGGTTATCTAGGGTCTATTTGTTAAAGAAAATAAAAATAAAAAAAGAATCTAATAGAGAAAAATGTGGCTTTAAGTCGGGCACTCAACAGGCAATGTCTAAAAAGTTGACCAGAAATTGAAGAATGAGGTGAAAAATTAATACTAGATTTCTTCCGCCTACTCGTTTTTCTCCGTATTTCTGCGATACGTTGTGTGTTAAGTTGTAGATAAATATAATCATTCCTTCTACTGGTTATCGAACTCACAATCATTGCGTTTATAGTGAAACCCATTTCTTCAAGAAAATGTCATTTGCAGTCTATTTTTAATTATTTTTAACCATTTTGTCATTGACAGTACTATAAGATGTGTTATCAGTACCGATAACAACATATTCAAATATTTGTATTGTTTAAAGTAAATTTAAATGAGGGTTATCTAAAGGTTTTATCTTAGTAACTAACGCGGCGTGCTTACATTTTGCTCTTATTGTAGATCTTTGTTCTTAGTAAATAAATACATTATAATGAAAAACAGGTATTTAAATAAAATCCTTAATTGGTGCTTAAGTAATCAGATCGGTTTGGCGCAGTGTGACTGTGTATATCTGTGAATGTAAGGGTTGTGGGTTCGATTCTCATTTCTCGCTCTGCTAACGAAAAAGAGCGGTGCTGAGTTGCGCCAGTCAATACGCGATGTCTCGAAAATTAGATGGGGCGAAAAGAAATATATTTACATTAATTTCTTCTTCTATAGCTTTAGCCTACGCTCCTTTATGCGGTATACAATGTTAAAATATAAATAAATATATATTTTCCACGAGTAGACAATAAACTCACTATGATGTAAAAGTAATATTTTTTGCTTCACGCTATACTCCGTGCATAGCAGAGTATGCAGGGTGAACCTGGGAACATAGAATAAAAACACTTCATTCCACCGAAGTTTCACCAAGTCTCCACCGAATTTTTTAGGCATTGCGTGTTGAGTGGGGCAACTTAACGCCGCACTATATATACCTGGTTAGCAGAGCGAGGAGATAAAAATATTAAATATTTAATTCCCCGAGTGTAATTTATAGGCTGTTAATATATAACAAAAAAGCAATTAAAATATGTAAAGCAATATATAAAATTTTATGAAACTATTAAAATATTTTGCTTGAAACGTAAAAAAGACAAGTAGAAGCTTAAAAATATTGGATTGTTAAATGGAATGGGTAGAATTAAATTTCTTTATGTAAACTTAAATAACGTGCAGTTTAATTGTTTCTGATTATAAATGATGATTGTTGATTCAATTCCCATCTAGAGCAAAAATAAACCTTTACACTAGTTTCATATTAATTCGTTCCCCACTTTCCTTTCAAATTTCGAGACATTTAATGAGCAGGAAAAAACTTAACACCGCGCTTTGTCTGGTCCCCTGTATAGGAATAGAACTCACAAGATTCGTAATACTTTTTTATAATTAAGAAAAACTGACACATGAGGCTGTCGTAGCAGCGGTACTATTTGATTCCCACTCGGAAAATTAATTATTATTTATTAATATTTTCATTTCTTCGCTCTGGGGTAACAAGGCAAAGCGCGGCGTTGAGTTCTGCCGCTCAACACGCACTCAACACTTAAATTCGGTGCAAAACGGAGTGTTTTAACACCATCCGGGATCCAATTCCGGGATACAGCGTGAAGTTTAAAAAAAATAAAACCAAGAATATATAGTACATACAATTGTACATGTACGTACATGTACGAGTATAGTGAGATCTAAGGATCTTGATAGGGAAATGCTCTAATTCCATTC
Source organism: Heliconius cydno galanthus (assembly GCA_036379175.1). Taxonomy (NCBI): domain Eukaryota; kingdom Metazoa; phylum Arthropoda; class Insecta; order Lepidoptera; family Nymphalidae; genus Heliconius; species Heliconius cydno. Next base: position 791,570 of record JAKRZM010000210.1, read on the forward strand.
ACACGTCAAGGTTGTGAGGGCCAAGATGAATGGATGGACATCTCAACATGTCATAAGCTATAAATTTTGAATATACAGTCGAACCTGGATTATCCGGCCCTCAGTTACGCGATTATCCGGGCCACCAACCGCGATTATTATTTTATACAACCTACTAATAATATATACTAATAAATCTTGGGAAAACGTAGAAACAAAACAATAGATACTATGGATAAGGCTCAAACACCTGCTAACTGCGCCTTTAAACTATGAATTTGGTTAAACAAGAACAGACTTTCCGGACAGAAGCTCAATCATAAGCGATACTGACCCACAGTGTAGTTTCTATTTCACTCTCACATGAGAAAGTATGTAATTCGTGCAAATATATCGCACCTACTTCTACATATATATATTTTTTTCTACAATTTACTTATTGTTTAAATTTGTGCATAACGTATATTTTTGAAGTCGATTTTATTATATTTTTTTAATATTTAAAACCGATTAAATAATAGTTAAAATCGATTTTTCTCTATTCTTCTATTTCTTATATAACTAAATAATTATATACGAATAGCAACAAGAAAATTATCTAATAACCATCATTTACTGTCAGACTCTAAGTCAATAGCTCGGTGCATAATGTCCGAGGCCAGGTTCAATCGTTGCACGCTAAATCATTTACCTATGTTAACAAATCATAGATAAATTGAAATTTTGATTTATCATCTATTGATTTAATTTATAATGATCTTCCAACATTACTGACTTTGCAATTTATATAAATAACAAATGCCTTTAAGTCCTTTATAAATGGTTTTATTGGGCGAAGACGTGCGTGTGCGCATATCCCGTTTTGAATTTCAAACCTGTTTTGTGAGAACAGGTTCAATTTATGTTTTATTCTGTATGGTGATTATCCTAGTGTGGAACAGAAGCGCCAATTTGAAATTGATTGGGGCAAATAATTGGGTATTCTTTTTAAATACCCATTATGTCAATTCAGTAAAAAAGTATTTATAGAGGCCATCGCCCTGACGTAGCGGCATATTGGATATAGGATAGATAAAGGGAACCCTGACACCTAGTGTTTCCATTGAGAAACATTTATCGCTGAATTCTTGAGGCATTAGTGTTGAGTGGCAGAACTTAACGTCGCGATTTGCCGCATTACCAGAGCGAGAGAATTGAAAATATTAAATATCTCTACTCTCTACTACCTCTAGTGAGAATCTAACCCACAACCGTAGTGTTTACTGCCGTCCTAACACTAGGTTCCCCCTCCCTACCTCTACTTACAATATACAGGATGCAAAAATGATCGGCAAATCGAAGTTAGACTATAGCATAGTAGGGTATATATTCAATTCCTGCATAATTTCCTGCATAATTCAACCACTAAATCGAATTTCCGCTCTCATTTGTGCCGTTTCACAGGAAATTTGACAAATCCCATAATCTCCACCGGCTTGGTGTCGTGACTCGCATTTGCATATGGAATTCAATATTCCCTATAGCGTCATTATGGTAATGTAAATGTCGTTATGGGATTCTGACTATAAGCGCGAAGGATGTGGGTTTGAGTCCAGGTTTTTTTTTTAATTTAAAAAATCCTACAAAATGTTTATTCACTCCTTCTGCAGGTTCTATTGAGACTCCCATAAGAGAGTTGCGAATATATTGATGATGTTAGATAATTAAGCCATTCTTTAGCGTTTAAATTAATCAGTTTTAATTAAAGAAATATCTGATAACAAATATTTTTGAGGCCAGTCGTGGCGCATATGTAAAAAAAATATATAAATATTTTTTTCTAGTTATCCCGCATAGAGAAGAACAGGCGAGAAAAATAGAGAACCTAGTATCAAGACACTCCGTTCTTCACTTCACTAGCATTAAAATTCCCAACGCGTGTTGCACAAACAAAAAATAGCCATCTATTTCTAAGAATCTAACCTCATTTCTAAACAGATGTAGACATCACGAATCACGAACAACATGTATTCTATATAATAGAACACAGAGAGACAGTACACTGTTATCAAATAACCGCAATGTCTTTAATATATCGGCAGATTAAATCGTAAAGTATCTCTCGCGTAGATTGTTAGATAGCTCTTTGCGGAGGGCGGCAAGGACTGGCTGGGTACATTAAATATTTCTTGATATTTAATATTCTGACATAGGTGTATATATTATTTAGAACCTGTGTGTTGTGGGTTCGAGTCCTACTCGGGGGTATTTATTATTTTCTTATCTTTACCCTATGTTCCCAGGTTCCCTCTTTCCACTGTGCCACTTGCGAATACAATGTGAAGGTAAAGAAGTATTTTTTTCATCTTCACACTATATCTCACACATAGCGGGGTAGGCAGCGGGAACCTGGGAACATAGGGTTAAGATACTTCGTTCCTAATTAAAATTCTTCCGTTCCTCACTTTCCTCCGAATTCATGAGGCAGTGTGTGTTTGGTGGCGGAACTTAACGCCGCGCTTTGCCTTGTAACCAGAGCGAGGAAATGAAAACTTTAAATATTTCATTTTTGCATTTACACACCAATTAATGACAAAAAAAGAGAACTACCTATATTCATATATTTACCTCACACCATCTTTCCATGTAATTTGTTCTAACACTTCACTGAACGGAACTGTAGACCTTTCACTTTGTGCCGCTAACTTAACATTTACTTTGCCAAACAACCCAGATGCATATTGCATTTAGAACCTATTGGCTTAGTGGTTAGTGATTCGAATACTAACTCACTACTGCCTCACTGTGTTTCAATCTCGGTAAATGTATTTCATATTTGGATGTTAATATTAGCACATTTTTAGTAGCTTTATAAGAACAATCCGTTGCCCACGCACTGCCCAATTAAAAATCGCTCAATAATGAATTCCCGACTAGTTATCGAACTCACAACCGTCACGTTTACAGTCACACTATGCCGCTGCGCCAGGACGGCCTCAATTACCTTAAGCTTTCTATAAACAAAGAAATACATTTTATTTGTTTGCTTATAGAAATCTTAAGGTAAAATAACTGTAAAGCGAGTGAAAAGAAACAATGACGCGTAAAGAATTATCGAGACCTTGTGAATTGAGAGATTTCGTGTGTTAACAAGAAAAATGTAAACAAAATATTACATATGTATGCAATATGTGGTATTTACTTTTGAAAAAAATACCAATATAAAATGGACGGGTAAACACGACGGCTATGGATTCGATTACCTCTCTGGGGAATATTCCTTCATGAATTGTCCATCCATTGATTAATCTTCATTATTAAAAGTATGGTCACTTACCAAAGAGCAAGGAATTGAAAATATAGAATATTTAAATCCCCCGAGTGGGAATCGAACCCACAACTGTCGCATTTACAGTCGTACGCTTATGTTTAAGTGCCACGAATGTCTTAAAAACAAATATTAATAACGACCTAAAATGACACTCAAAGGTACCAAAGGCGTTACAAATAGAAAATAATAAAGTAGAAACTTACACAAATATTATTATAGCAATATCTCTACAATAGTACTTAACATGTTCATAATTCACAAGTGCACTATAAATTGACTGTTAGAAAGTTGCAATTTAAGCTTTTGTGGGAAAATCGTCTTTATTTTGTAAGGTTAAGGGATAAAATTGTATGGCAAAATGACATTTGACTTATATGTCTTTGAATTGGGCTAAGTGAAGTTATAAACATTGTATTGTGAGAGAGAAATCAAGATGTAAGTAGATAACGATAAATGAAACATTGTCTGTTGAGTTACAGAACTCAACGCCGAGCTTTATCTCGTTACCAGAGCGAAATAATAAAAATATTTAATATTTAATTTCCTCGCGTGATAATCGAATCCACAACCATTGAGTTTACAATCGTACTTTTGTACTGCTACGTCATGACATACAGAATAATAAAAAAAGCATTGCCTACATAATTTCCATAGTATTACGCATAATTACTAGGTTTCACCCTCGTTCTATCCACTCTCACTGTAAAACTACTTTTTATTGGGACCAAGTTTTACTTAGGAATGCTGTTTTAGCGTTCGCTTCAAGAGCAAGCACGGTGTTTAGTTCGTTTCTAAATATAATACCATGAACGGGATTGACTAGTTTACCCGCCATCACGTTATTTGACGTGGTGGGTTAAATTCCTATTTAATATTCTATTTAAGTTGTGGGTTCAATTCCAACTTTTATTCGTGATCCTATCGAGGAAAGAGGGGGCGCTGAGTTCCGCCATTCAACACACAATTTTTATTTCACTAATTCCGCAGATAATGGGGGATAGAGCGTCTTATCACTGGGTTCCCTCTGCCTACCCGCCGCGTTACAGTCGCCTCCAGTCAGTGGCCTCCAGTTTTATTAACACAATTAAATTCAATTTATTTTATATTTGTTTCCATTTTATTGCCAAAATACTTTAATCAGCTACAAATAAAGATAATCGCTCAATCTTATCGTTTTGCTGTACACGAATTCGTATTTAAGTAAAATGTGGATCGAACGGTACTTACTTTCTTTACTTCAAATTCCTTCGCGGTTAAATCCTTCTGCGGTTATTTACGATGTCGAGTTATTTTTAGGGTTCCGTACCCCAAAAGGAACAAACGGAATCCTTGCAGAATTATTTTGTTGTCTGTCTCTACGTTTGTCAAGATCATTTATTTCTAGATCGCGATCTCTTTGGAAGTATTAAGTTAAAATTAATATCAAATATTTAGGTATATGGTCCCTTGAGGCACAGGAAGACTACTCGTATAATTTCATACAAAATGCGCTTAAAAATTTAAATTTGTCAGCTTTTATAAATTGTATTACCTGTTGACGTAAGACGTAAAATTCTGAAATTGATACGGAAGGCTCGGTGGGCGATGCCGACTCGCACTTAACCGGATTGTTTCTATAAAAACAGGATACAAATTTATGAGTTTTTTTACTTCAATTATTGTTGAGTAAATTATGTTTTTTTTTAATTTAATTTGGACTTGTTGATAATTAATCTTTTTATTGCTTTAAGAGAATTTTATTTATCTTTTCATTGAATATTTACGTTTTAACACGTTTTTATGCAAGCCGTAACTAAGTACATATGTAATAAAATCCAAGAATTAAGAAAGAAAGAACAAACGATAAAGCTTGCTGTGCTTTAGTTAAGCATAATTCTGCAGTTTTGGCGCATATATTAAGTGTATGTTTAGTATACTATATAAGGCAAGATAATTCATAGATCATTGATCGATAAATCGTGATCTACACCGGTGCATAACCGTTAATGTGACATTTCTAAACGTGTCGTGTTGGGGGATCTATAATAATAGTATAAGTAATGGAACATCAATCTATGCTTTTACATGAGACTAGCGAACCCAACACGGCTTCGCCCGCCTAAAGTTACATTATAGCCAAATAATACAATATATGCTATATCCCGCATGTAGCAGGATAGGTAGAGGGAGCCTAGCGTTAAGACACTCCGCTTCCCACTTTTCACTGAATTCTGAAGGCTCTCGTGACAAACTTAACGCCATGCATTATTTCGATATCAGAGCGAAGAAATGAAAATATTAAATATTTCCTTTCCTCAAATGGGAATCGAACTCACAAGCCGTTGAATTTACAGTCACACACTTTTGGCTCTACGCCACAAATGACCTCTACGTTACACTCGCTTGGTTTTCGCAAATAAATTGTAGCGGTATTCGTATACATCATGTTATTGTAATACATTAATTAAAATATAATTTTTCGGTGATTTTTTTCGACGTTGAGTTCCGCCACTGAACACGTAATATCTCGAGAATTGGATGGAAAGTGAGGAATGGAGTGTCTTAACGCTATGTTCCCTCTGCGTAAAACAGCTAGCTTGTTGTTTATTATATTTTTCGCGGTATGTAATATCTAAGTCTTTTTTTTGCGGTATACAATATGTGTTGAATGGTGGAACGGAAACGGAACTTAACTCTGTGCCTAATATTATAGTTTATTTTGAAATTTTATATTAGTTTTATTCGTAGCGGGTTTTAAAGACATGCCTAATGAAATTGGTCTGACACCAACATTAAGTGAGCTATAGATTATTATCAAGTGTCGAAATTCTTATACAGCTATCACTATGTTTGTTGTTTATAACGATTTTTTTTAGGAGGCTAATGGGCTCAAATGCTATCAAAATAATAAAGTAGGCAGAGGGATCCTAGGGTTCAAACACTCCGTTCCCCACTTTATGTTGAACTTTCCAGACATTGAGTATTGAGTGTCAACGCCGCCCTTAGTTTACCAGAATAGAAATAGAAAAAAAATTAAATATAATTATTCCCCTTACATCAAGACTCGTCCCTCTGCGCCACTATAGCCACAACAATAAAAATTGCAAATTAAATACAACAAAAAAGATCAGCCTCTATAACAGAACACGACATTGTCACGTCGTTAAGCGCCAACCCACATAATATATATGCAGTTTTTTATCGCGTTTTTTTACAACGAAATTAAATGCTTTGAAAAACTTTTGTATTTATAACATGTCGATTGACATGACAGTTAAGAGGAAAAAAACTGACATTATACAGTGTATTGACACGTTCATCGATATTTATGAGGGCTTAACGAACATGTTTACGTTCTTTGGAGGTGATGTTAGTGGGTTCGAAACTAAGCATATATTTATGGATATTTTTTAGACTAAGCTGTACACAATGAGACGTTAGATTCAATCATCATACAATGGAAAACGGAATTTCTAGTGTTACGACACTAAATATAACCTAGTATTAAAACACACATTTCCATACTTTCCACAGAATTTTCGAGGCCATAGCGTGTTGAGTGTCGAAACTCAACACGGCGTCTAACCTTGTTACCAGAGCGAGACAAAGTAATATTAAAAACCTACAACCGTCAACTCAACACACTTTGTCTTCTTATCAGAGTAGAGAAATGAAAAAAATTTATTCTTCTGACTGAAAATCGAAGCCATAATCATCGTAATTACGGTCAGACGCTGTACCGCTGCGCCACTATGACCGACGATCTAGATATATATGTTTTAATTATACATAGATAGACAAAAAAACCATATTTCTTTTCAAATTGAAGAAGAAAGTATATGTAATACATCAAATAATATCATTACTATATGGTCATTTATTATATTCTACTTGCCTTGGCTGTCACTTCTTTGTGATGTTCATATTTGATTTATATTACAATTATTATATTCTTACAATATATAGGCGTATTGCTTGTTATATGGTTTGATTCCCACTTGGAGGTATTAATTATTTTCTTTTCTTCTCTCTGGTAGCTAGATAATATAGCGACGTTGACTTCCACCACCCTAGACGAAATGTCTCGAATATTGGGAAATGCGTGGAGAAGGAAATGGCTTAACACCAGGTTCCCAGGTTCCCTCTGACTATCCTGCTAAATGCGTGAAGCTAAAAAAATCTAGATATGCCTACGTATATTATTTTATGCATATAATCACTAATGTTAGCAAGTAATAGAAGATTCATGAAGTTATTATACTACCGATTCAAGTAATATACAATAATTAATCGATATATTCATCCCCCAAGACATGAAAAATTACAAACCTCAATTAAAAAGCAAGACTGCTAAGGATTCCAATTCAAACTTAAACTATAAGAAATATTATGAAACAAAGTAGCTAATGAAAGTCTACAATTTAAAAACATAATTATTATCATAGAAATACTTTATTTAACGTGAACATACTTTAAAAGATCACTTAAAAATAGATTAGTGCTGGCATGAAATAGAAATGCACGAAATTTGATAATTGTACAGATAACCACATTAGTATGCTGGAGCGGACTCTTTATAATAGTATGAATAATAACTTAAGTGTTTCCATGATTTTTGTAAACTGTGGGAAAAATATACCGCGTTCTCTGAAAAACATACTTATTTTGTTTTAGAAAACGTATGAAAATTGAACAAAACGTTACTCGAACCTGCCTACCTTTCATCCACCAAGCGCTCTAAATACTAAACCATACGTTCTTATATTAATTTGGTAACGCGGGCGAAGTCTCAGGTAAAATATAATATAAATTGTAGTATACGAGGCCGTCGTGGCGCTGGGGCACAAGGGTCGGACTGTAACGTGACGACTCGGTTCTGGGTTCGATCACCACTCGAGGAATTATTGTTTATTAATATTTCCATTTCTTCGCTTTGGCTTTTGGCAAGGAAGAAGCCCGGTGTTGAGTGACGTCATTCAACACACAATGCCTCCAGAATTCAGTGGAAAATGAGGGATAGAATGTCTTAACACTATGCTCCGCCTACCCTGTTGTGTGCGGGATAGCGTCAAGCGTGATTTAAAAAAAAATATGGACACACTAGTCTAACATAATTTACATAATTTAATAATAGTACCTACGTGTAGTTTATAAAACGTCTCGCCCAATGCGGGCAAGATTTGAGATTCCTTTGAGAGTGCCGTCGCTTAATCTCTCTTTATGAAAGTCTAGAAGGTTTAGAAAGCTTCGGCCAAATATGAAAGCTCCACTTTATATAAATTACTTGCTGTGAAGATGACATCTAAAGAGGAATTTTTCTTAAGATTTATTTGCGCTGACATTTTTCTTGGTAGCTTATTTATATTAAAACTTAGTTTAAAGTTGAGGCCAGTCGAGAAAATTAAATATTTAATATTTTCATTCTCTCGCTCAACAAGGCAAAGGGTGGCGTTGAATCCCGCCATGAAAGAATTTCCCGGCGCGGAAAGTAGGTACCAGAGTATGTTAATATGGACGCTGACCCAATGCTCCACTACTTATTTTAGAAAACGTATAGAAATTCGAACATAACGAGATTTGAACCTGCGCCTGTTAGAAATCGTCCAAACGTAGCTACTAAGCCATTAATTAACTTACCGATAACTAAGAGAGCCGCAACCGCCAGGAAATGTGACTTGAACTCCATTATAACACAACACTGAATTAACACTCACTTTCGTTTAAAAATGTTTGCACTAGATTTTTTTCCAAACACTTAGGCTTGTAGTCATTCGTCCATGATGGTTTCTGTAACAAGAAAAAAATAGATATAATTACTTGAATAACTTAAAAGAAGGGACCAGAATAAGGTATCAGTAGGATAGGTAATTTTCTCTTAGAATTATTAAAGAAGATAAAATACATTTTAAAAAATCACCATGAAATTTTTTTACAGCTTCCTAACCTAGTGATAGGACTCCAACGACGATTAAATATATGGAGTCAAATCCAGCACACCAGATGACAAGATACAATCAGCTTATTTTGCGAGAACCCAAAGCAGTACTCGAGGCAAATAAGAGGTTATTCTCGGTAGTTCGGTGTTCTAATTGTGGCCACCGATGGACGAATGCACCACCACCTTCTACCATGTCCATGTCTGTCTACTACCAAGTGAGACCACGTACGGGTGGGGGGGTACGTCTAATTTTTTTTATTACATTTTTTCTCGTATTTTTAAGTATGTGATATATGTACTTAAAAATACGCGACTAATCCGAGTCGAGCTTCATTTTAAATGCTTGAATATTGCGAAAATCAAAGATTATTTTAAAATAATTACTTACAATACAAATAATAATAATAAAACCACTATATTTTATTTAAAAAAGTCCTCACAAATCGTTTTAATATCACCTGCGCGTGCGCACAAAACAGTCCTAACCACACTGTAGCAACTAACCGACTGAAACGCTACACTTTTCTAAGATAACTCATCAACTAACTAACTTTTACCACGTATGCTTAAATTTACAAGTATTTTAGCACTATAGCTTACCAGAGAAACCTATTTGAATGCAAAGATGCATTCTAAATCCATATAAGTCGCATTACGGCGAAAGCTTACTTTTCTTATACTCCTGCGGAATATATAAAAGGCACTGGGATTACCAACACTTTCACTAAGGCTGCTAACTCACTAGGTGCTATAGGATCTTATTGTATGTAAATGAATTAAATAACTGTGTAAGTATAATGAAAGTAATTGACAAATAATCTCAGAAAGTAACATTATACTAATATTATAAAGCTGAAGGGTTTGTTTAGTTGATGGCGCTAATCTAGGAAACGATTAATTCACACGAACATAGCAGAGTAGGCAAAGGGAACCTGGGAACCAGGTATTATGACTCTCCTTTCCCATTAAGACACTTCGACTTCATCTTCTGGAGGCTTTGCGTGTTGAATGGCGAAACTCGATGCCGCGCTTTGCCTTGTTACCCAGAGCGAGGAAATGGAAATATTAAATACTATATTTCGTCGAGTGGGAATCGAACTCATAACCTATCACGTTTACAGTCACGTTTGTGCCAATAATAAAACATCTTATCTTACTTAGATATATCTACACTAAGCTATAACCCAGGCACTTTATTTTAACGAGCCGTTTACCTTATTGATAAAGTAAGTTATCCTTATCTCCTTTATAAATCTAAACAAAAACAAGTTCTTATAAGTATTTTAGTGCTATAACGTACAGTGAACGAGCACAATACATTGCTATAGACAAAGGATGAGAGTGCGGTGTTCAGTTCCGCACGTCCAATGGCGGGTCTTATCTACTCTAGGGAGGAAAGTGGAGAATGGTCTGTTTAAACACTAAGTTCTTTCCCCCCTACATCATTTGACATCAACAGGTTTTTTGAGGAATATACTGAGTATTACACTTAGAAAAGCATTTTATGGTAGCTTTACGCTGTATCCCGCAAATAGTAGGGTAGGCAGAGGGAACCTGAAAACTGAGCGTTAAGACACTGTGTTCCACACTTTTTGAGTGCTAATATTTTAATTTTCTACGTAACAATTTTTTTTTAGTCAGCCTATCGCCGTCCACGGCTGAACGTAGGCCTAAATCGAGCGCCAATCACCCCGGTCTTGGGCTTCTCGCATCCATCCGGTGCCAGCCACCTTCTTTAAATCGTCTGTTCATCGTGCTGCAGGGCGTCCTACACTACTATTGCCTCAGCGTGACAACGGCCGACGGTCGATGGAGCCGATACGTGCTAGAGTGGAGACGTGACTATTTAAGGTTTGATATTTTAGTTTAATACTTTTTTCACAATTCATATAAGTACACACAAAAGCTTATTAATTCATTATTTTTACAATATTTATCTTTACGAAGCCGTCGTGGGGTAGAGTTCTACCATACAAGGATGATTTCACGAGAAATTGGGCAAAAAATTGTAAACGGAGTGTCTTAATAGTAGGTTCGCTCTACACTGTGCTGAAAAAAACGTAGTGCTGTTTTTTTTAATATTTTAGAGAGCAGTATTTTAGATAGGAAACCAACAGATTAAGCATTTTTAGTTTGTACGCCGCCTTAATATATCTACATACCTGTAAATACCTATACCTATACATAGAATCATTTAGACATTTGCCATGTATAAACTACTCCAGTTCTCACATTCTAATCGCAATTTCGTGACTTTATTTACATTTGACGTCATACGACATGAGCTTAGCATGTTAGTAGGCTAAGGTAAAAAGGCTAAAAAATAACTTAGCTAATTTAAATTTTTTTTGGCAGCCATTTTCCACATATCAAGCTCGGCCGAGGGAACCTAGTGTTAAGAGACATTACGTGTTGAATGGCGGAACTCAACGCGGTTGTCCTGAGTTGGAATCGAACCCACAACGCTCAGAAGCTACTTCATTGCGCTACGACGGCTCTTTCTTTCATAAGTTAGGCTTAATACATTAAGGACAGAGTGATGAGTAGCTGATCAATTATTTCACAAGATACTCATTATAATTATTGATACAAAAATAGTAAAAACAGTATTTACAGTGCAAGTAATTCTCACCCAGCAGAAAATACACATATCTACACATTATAGAGTTAATAAACGTTTCCTTTTTACAGCTTCACGTTGTATCCCGCAAACAGCGGGATAGGCAGTGGAAAGCTAGTTAAGACCTTTCGGTTCCCACTTTACATTTCTAATAAAAAAACTGCTTATCTAAAAATCGAACCTACAACCAGTTTGTAAAATATTTAATATTGAATGCAGTAGAGTACTTAGCTCTTGTACATTTTAAACAGTCTCATTATTCACTAAATACATTATTTGTTAGTCAATTAGTGATCTGATTGCTTGATATATTAGAAATCGTATTTCCTAGAGTACGCAGCTTACATTTTACTACATTACTAGAGAGAGAGAGTTGGTACACAAAGTGCAATTTAACTAAACTTTTTTTAATAAGGAAACGTGACGGCCGTGGATTCAATTTTGCCTCGAGGATTAAGGGCGGTGTTGAGTTTTGCCGCTAAGCCTGTAATGTTTTGAAAATTAGTCGGAAAAAAGATAATGGAGTGTTTTGACACTAGGTTCCCTCTGCCTGCCTTGTTAAGTAATTATTAAACAAAAACCACATATTAAATACATAAAATTTTAAATCCGCTACCCATTGCTCATGTATACCCCTGAAATATATATTTGCTCAGGCTAAGCTAAGTTCCACTTAGGTTGCCTACCTTTCAGAATATAGGTAGTACGTAGTATAAATCATAATTTATATATTTATTTAAAGGTTTTAAAATGAAAAATAAATAATAACAGGAGTTAAAATGAAAAAAAAAAAAAACAAATAATGACAGGAGTCATAAAACATGAACATTTACGAAATTATTTCACCGAAAAATCATCAAAATAATATTGGGTTCTTAAAATAATTGGTTTTCGGCATTACAAGTAGATGTTTCTCAGTAAATCCTCATGTGAAGTAATCGTTACGAATGTTTTAAAGTTTATTATTATTTAGAGACCAGTCGTGGTGCAGTGGCCATGCGTGTGATTGTAAACGTGGCAGGTTGTGAGTTCGATTTCCACTCGGAAATGAAATATTTAATATTATCATTTCCTCAACTACGCCTCTAGAACACGGCATAAAAGGGGAACGGAAGTGTCTTAATGGGAACAGAGTATTTTAACTCTAGGTTCCCAGGCTCTCTCTGCCTACTCTACTATGTGTACCATGTACTATATATACATACAGAGTGAAATTATTATTTTCAGCTCCATTACATTAGAATAGATAGATAGTACGTCCCTATTATATTAAGATGCAAGACCTACTTTCTAAACTAACATATATATTATTTACATCATCATTCATCAATCATAAACTATTCAAAACGTCAAAGTAAATCTTTAATTAAATCTTTAAAACCGTTAGAGTGATCGATCTATGTGACACTACACTTAATATTATGCATTATACAGACTTTTACTCCATACTTTTTTTATAATAAATATGCTAGTTAAGGGCATCGTGGCGCAGTGGAACACTACCTGCAACTGTGATAATTGTGGATTCATTCCCTATTTGGAGGTATAAAGAAACTTCAGCTAAGGCCAGTCGTGACAAGGCACACGCGTGCGACTGTAAAGGCGATTGGATGTGGGTTCAATTCTCACTCGAGAATAAAAATATTGAATATTTCACTTTGGTAACGAGACGAAGCGTGGCGTTAAGTTCCGGTACTCAATACACAATTTTACCAGAATTCGGCGGAAAATCGGGGAAAACGGAAGTGTCGTAATATGAGCGGAGTTTCTTAGGAAAAATAACCCTAAAAAGGAACCTGGGGTAAAAACACCCCGCTCCACGCTTACCCCCAATTCGTAAACTAAAAGTCTGTAAAATGCATCATTTAAAGGTCGGCCTAAAGTATTTATTAATTTCAAGATCTTGCATATCAAATGCCTCGTTGTTATAAAAAAAAGGGGAAAATGAAAAATAAATATATGATCATTGCCTCGATTGGCATCGAACCTACGACCGTCGTATTTACAGTCAGAGGCCGACATTGTGCCACATCCACGGACACAAAATCTATTCTAAAATTTAAAAACAGTAGACAGATACCATCCGCTTTAGAGGATTACAAGAGTGCTTGGTAGAGATTGAATATTCATGAAACGCACTCCATACTGCCTTCTGAATAGTTTATGCTCATAGATTTTTTTTTATATTCCGTTTTTTTTTTAAATATATCTTATAGTATCTTATACAAGTCATCTGAGTATCTATTTTGACTGTATTTTAACATACCAATAATAAAGTCATTAATCTCTTCAATAATTATTATTTAAAAAAAATAATTAAGTGCTAAGATCCGTTTCCCGTGCACCAGAGCGGCAAAATGAAAATAATTTAAATAGATTCATTGTGTACATAGTGGAAATTGAACCTGCCTGACTGTAAGCCTGATAGATGTGGATTCTATCCCCATTTAGGGAAATTAATTAAAAATAGGACAAATAGTTTATTAACAAGAAATATTTTGACAACGGCAAACTAAAATAAAAAACTTTAGCATACCGTCAACACGCAATAGATATTTCCTAGCTCTGGTAACGAAGCAAAACGCGGCGTTAAGCTCCGCTATTCAACGCGTTATGCCTCCACAGTAGTGTACATGTTCCCCCTACCTCCCCTACTTTGTGGGATCCCTGGGATACGAAAGATAGTATATATGGACATAGGAATATATCAAAGTTTATAGCACTATTAGTGTCAATGATCATATGACCGAGTCGCTAAAAGTACATTGATCGAAGGTGTGGGAATTCAAGTCCCGATGCCATCAACATTTTTATACTGCCATAAGTAAAATTTAATTAATAATTAAAATTTACGTTTATTACAAACATATTTTAATATCTATTATCGTCGTCTACATCATGGAGACGTTAAGTATTTAGCGGCCGTAACCTAACGCCGTAAACTGTTAAAGCAGCGATATAATTTAGTACTTAATTATTATTTTTTAATACAATGTTTGAATTGTTTGAATTCTATAGACCTACCTAACCGTTGTAGGCTCGACCACTGGGGGGGGTGAGTACCTAACGATGAATATGTGAACATTATAGGTAAATTATTTACATTTCGTTGCTTTGATAGTAAGGTAGCCAAAATGCGGTGTTAAGTTACGCCACCGCCACTTAACAAAGGGATTAGGGATAACAGTAGATTCTCTGTGCCAATCGCTATGCGGGATAGTGCGTGAAATTTATAAAAATACTAATATTTTAATGTCAATGTTAATGACAAATCTACCTAATAGATAGTAAACGTTACTCTAAGCCGAGATCAAACTCACAACCGCCGCATTTACAGCTAGACGCTGTCCCACTGCGCCTTTGTGGTGTAAATATACAGTTATATGGTGATAAACCAACAAGTCATATTCAAAAACTATATGAAAGGCCGGTCATTAGGGAATCATAAACGCATAAGCGTAAAGTGCGTCGTAAAATGCATAAGCTTTTTGCCTTAGCCAGTGTTCAGGTATGTTTCTTAGGTAGAGAAAAAAAGGTAAGTGCGAGTCGAACTCGCCCACCGTTTCTTTTGTATCAATTTCAGGATTATAAGTCAACGGTATATATTCTTACTATTTATAAAAGTTGACAAACTTAGGCTTGCAGGCATTTGCACTCATTTTATATGAAATTAATTACAAATATAAATTTGTAATATTTTTCCTATAAATTACCTATAAATTTATTTTCTCGGATTTATTCCAAACAAGCGGCCTGCCCGCGGCTTCGCCCGAGGATTTATGTTGTACTAAAGTATTAGAATGTTTAAAAGTCCTCCTGACGAAGTTCTAAGTTACTTATAATTTGTATGTATAAAAGTTGCTTAAATTTGTTGTGTACTTTTTATACACATAAACAGACAAACAGACGAACAGACAAAAATTCCAAAAATGCTTGAAATGGATTCTGTTAGTTATCCTTTAACACACTGGTTAATTTTATTTTTAAATATTTTCCATGTACAGAAACGACTTTTCTACAGATTTATTATAAGTATAGATTTCATGACTGGCCTCTTTCAAATTTCCTTATATAAATTTATTTATACTATCGATGTATTAACTAACTGTCAGTCAATTTCGGTCAAGTGCCATCCATACTTACCGACATGTGTACAAAGCCTTAAGTGCAAAATAATGAAACAAAATGTGTGTCGGTGGACCAGGGTAACAGAGGTCGTGAGGAGGCCGTGCGAATTTTACCCGAACGCGTTTTACCGTAAATCTACTTGTATATACGCCTATACATATATGTATATAGCGTCGTCGTGGTGCAGGGCGACGCCAGTAAACGCGACGATTGTGAATTCGATTCCATCCGGAGGAATGCTGACGAGGCAAAGCAGGGTTTGTGTGAGTTCTGTCACTTCTCGCAATGGCTCGAGAACTCCACGGAGTATTCGAATGTAATGGGAACGGAGTGGTCTTAGCATTAGATTCCCAAATTCCATCTACCTACCCGGCTTTAAAAAATCATATAAACACTGACCTCAGTGGAAGAACCCACATCTATCTCGTTCAATAAAGTACAAGTGTCTCATCTTCACTATATCGGCGTTATATAACAAATAATAGTTGTAATTTAAAATTATTTTATTCTTTTTTAGAATATACTTTTTTTTTTACAAAAATCAAGTGATCGGATCACCGCGATCCCTTGTGGTAACGCCTGTGCAGCTAAAGGTGCGTTGTCGGCCTTCAAGTGGATATAGACGTGGTTTTTGAAGGTTCCCATATCTTATATATATTTTCGTCATTTTGTACATAGTATCTTATGCAAAGATACATCACTATTTATTTCCAAAGTCCGTTAAGAAATATTGTTAAAGGTGTGTTTATTTGATCTTTTATTTGAAAAGCAAAAATAAAACTTGCCTCTAAAGCAAATACAACACCGTTAGTTATTACACAGCTATGTTAATTTTCTCATAACTTCGATTATATATATGTAAATATATGTAAAATTTTATTTACATAAATTTGTACAGATAGTTTATAATTATTATTTAAGCAAATTATCACACTTTTTTGCTTCACTCGGTTTTCTATAGCAGGGTAGTCAGAGAAAACCTAATGTTGAGTGGCGAAATTCACAAGATACTCCCTTCCCAACTCTTGAGGGAATTCAATGTCGCGCTTCTCCTTTTTACCAGAGCGAGGAAATGAAAATAATTCCCGCAATGAAAATCGAACACACGACCGCCGCGTTCATAGCCAGCCGCTGCACCACTGCGCCACGGTGGTCTACACTCTAGATAACAAAGCGAAATAGTAAATATTCGCGCTAAAGCAATAATGTACATGAAAGTTCGATTCCCATTTAGGTCACTGGGTTGGTAAAACAATGGCTGCTTCGACCACACATGGTCGTCACTTATTGTATTGTAAAATGTATATAAATGTAATAGACGTGTTTTATGAGTTTTTTATTAACTATTATTATTCCTTGATGCATAGGAAACGAAAATATTTTTGTAAGAAAACATGTAAAAAATTGAACTTAGTTGGATTTGAACCCGCGGTTTAGTCGTCAGCCTTGAACAGTTTCCTAGAGGCGCTGGTTCCAGTCGAACGAATTTTTTTACGAAACGAATAATTTTTTATACGTTTTCTAAAAATATGACAAAAATGTTTATATAATATCATCATGACGCCCACTGTTCCCCTGAGCCTTGGGGGAGGGAACTCTTACGTCCAGCAGCCTTGGGATCTGTGGATCTCCATGACGATAAATCCTGTATTTATTTTGTCGAATGGTATTTACTACGTTACAAAAACTAATAACACTTTTTATCGGACAAGACAAGTAAAAACCTTCTGTATAGAAATACAAATTAATTTTAAAAAATAATACTTGTTTATTTAATAATATTTGTTTATTTTTTAATATAAAAAAAAAAACTTTTATGCTTATTTATTAATTCAATGCACGAAAATAGAACTCACAACCACCCAAACAAACAACCCACAAAAACTAAACCACACTTGTGCGTAGTAGGTCAGTCAATCAATGGACGAAACAAAACACAATCGACACGTAAAAACTCCATACAATTTTGCATATTAAGTACCAGGCGTGTATAAATAGTGAGTAGTTCAATATCACTCGATTAGACTCAAGTTCAAGGCTACCTCTTCCGTATTTATTATTTCCTAGTACGCTTGTGTGAATGTGGGTCATTGATGTAGGTCAAGTATATTTATTTTTTTTTATTTTTGGATAGTTTCGTTTTTTGTATTTAGATTTTTTTTTTGCTCAGAAAATATTGTTTTATATAAATTTATATATATTTTGAATAACATTATATATTTTATTTTTATTTTTAAATATACAAAAAATAAAATAAAAAATTTCACGCTATTGTTTCACATATAGCAAACAGCACAGGCAGAGGGAACCTAGTGTTAAGACACTCCGTTTCCCGTGTAAAAATTTAACCGCAGTGGGATTTGAACCTCTAATTCCGACTTTCAATGTCTTAAAGGCGCGGTTTCGAATCACCAAATATAACGTTTATACGAATATACTAATACGAATATTTTTAAAAATACTCATATTAGTATAGAAAAGCAATTCACAGCTTACTAAAAGTTTTTAAAAAATCACAAAAAAATATGAAAAAAAAAAACAAAAAAAAACAAAATATTAATGAACCTAACATACTATTAATCGATTAAATTCGCAAACATTATTTGCACTTAGACATAATATTATCGTGACATACATTTTGTTTTATAAAAAACGTCATTCAATTTGACGTGACAAAAAAAACTTATAATACTATTAAAACGTGACAAATAAATTTCAACTTTATTTCTAAAAAAATAAAGTCTATTTTCTTAGTTTTATTTATTTGAAGTGCACCGTTATCCGCCTGATTTAATATATTAGGTTAGTGTTTGACAAATTGACCGACAATCATAGATATTTTTTTATTACATTTTTTTATTTTTATAACGATTCAATAAGTTTATGAGTGTTTTTTTTTTTATTTAATTGATTATTATGTATGTCTTATTTTTAAATCTTCCTCTAATTAACTTAAGACTTGACGATTCGGCGGCAAGTGGGAACCGGATGTGTCTTAATGGGAATGGAATGTAGAATACTGGGTTCCCAGGTTCCGTGTGCCTACCCTGCTATGTGCGGTATTAAGTATTTAATTACACCGAGTGGGAATGGAACCTACAACCGTCGTGTTTACATTCGCACGCAGGGGCGCATATCAATAGTACTCCAGCTTCACGCATAACAGGGTAGGCAGAAGGAACTCGGGAACCTAGAATTAAGACATTAAATTAGATTAGTAGAGTGAATCTATTGCCACTAAATTTTTTAGACACTGATTTAAGCGAAGGAACTCAACACCGTGCGTTGTCTTATGACCAGAGCGAGGAAGTGAAAATGATTCATTTTCCTGAGTGGGAATTGAATTCACGACCTTCGCGCTTACAGTCAGATGCCGTGCCGCTACGCCACGCCGGTTTTTTTTTCTATAGATACAAAATGACTCCCACAGAATTCCTTTTTTTGTATTTTAATCAATTAGTGTTGCTATACGCCTCAGTATTCTCAGCGAAATGGATTTAGTTTTTGCGTTCTTTGACTCATAATTTGGATAAAAAAAGAAAATTGGGTGCTAACAACTATAAAAGGAATATTTTGTTGAAATAAACTATTAAATAGTGATAACGTTTGATGTTTTTAATTGTAAGTCATGTTTTTGGAATAATGAATTTTTAAAAAACTGGTTAAGTGCGAGTGGGACTCCGTACAAATTTCAGGATTGTAGTACTTGTTAAAAAAACATAAAAATTGAAACGTAGCGGGATTTAAACTCGCGCCTCTTTGGAAACCGTCCAAGCGTTCTGGCCAACTAAGCCATACGTTATAAACGTATCAAAAACACATCTAAATAAAACACATTCGTACACCCATTAATACTATATCAGAGATATTTAATTATAATTAAGTGGAAACCAGTGGCGCACAACGGTTACAGTTAGCTACACCGTTGTCCAGGCTAACGGACGTTTCATAAGCCACAGAGTTAAATTTAACTAAAGTTTATTTGAGGGGGTTTTGAATATATTGGTTTTTTTACTAAATAAAATACAATACTAGGTACCCCCTGCCCTTAACCTTTACCTTATAAAAAATGTAAAGAGACGCGAGTGATTAATTTCTTAGATTTATTAGGATTTTTTTTTCAGCTTCACCCTGTGCCTACCTGCGGGATATAGCGTGAAGGAGCCTAGTGTTAAAACACTGCACCCCTCACTTTCTGTTGAATTCCGGAGGAATTGTGTGTTGACACCAGAGCGAAGAAATGAAAATACTAAATATTTTATTTCCTCGAGTGGTAATCGAACTCATAACCTTTCGCGTTCACAGTGACACGCTACGTTTGCCTTCATTCTGTTTATATTTGGTAAGAACACCTACCAGGTAGTAATTTATATAATTTTGTATATATACTGTAGAAAAAAACCAAAACTTTCTTTATTGTATAGTCTAGTTTTAAAAGTTTCGCTACCCAATACCCAACTACATGAAGCGTTTGACTGTAATCGAGATGATAGTGGGTTCGGTTGCCACTCTGGGGACTGAAATATTTTTATTTCCTCACCTTGGTAACGATGCAGAGCGCTGCTTTTCTGAATTGAGTTCCGCTACTTCACACGCAATGCCTTTATAATTCTACGGAAAATGTGAAACAGAGTTTTCTAAGATTAGGTTCCCTCTGCCCTCCCGCTACGCGCATGCAAGATAAAACATTGAGTTATATTCCACTATATTTTATGTTGCTGTAACATATTAAATATACTTAGTAAAGAACGGTATAGATACTTTAATTTATGTTAATTTAATTAATTTACGTTTATGCAATATTACTTTGTAACTATGTAATAACATCTAAAAACTGAATTTGAGTCACTTGTAATAATTGTATAGTCATAATATAGCAAGTTATACGTAATTTAGGTAAAAAATATAATAATACGGTATCATTGAGCTGGTCTGATGATGGAGTCTTCAGAGGTTCCTAGTAAATAATGGAACTCTTCAGAGGTTCTTAATAAACTACTCGAATTTAGGCTCACATAATTCATAGCGACAAATACATTGCATTCATAAAAAACTATATTCATTTCCATAAATGAAAATATAAAATATTTATTATATAACATTAAATCAATTCTAACTTCGCTTACTGTACCACCGCCCTTACTAAAAGCACTCAACATAAATAGGAAAGATGGACGATAAGACCGTGTTTATCAATAAACGTGAATAAAATCTGCTTCATTTCGATTTATACTGGATTATATTTGCCTTATTATTTATTTTCTCGACGTATTTACTATATGCCGCTATGGTGTAGTGGGAACGCGTTTATAAGTGGGGATTCAAATACGTTGACATTTTTTTCGCTTCACGCTCTATCCCGCATATTGCTGGGGGCAGAGGGAACTTAGTATCAAAGAACCTTTCCCCGCTTTTTGTCTAATTTTCGAAATATTGCGCGTTCGGTCGTGGAACTTAACACCGCACTTTGTCTCGTTATCACAGTGCGGTAATAAAAGTAATTCTGATTCCCGAATGTGTATCGAACCCACAACCATTGCGTATACAGTCAGTCTTTAGTATTTGTAGTACAAAAAAATTGATTTGAATCTATAGTCGTAAGATATAATAAAATTTTTACTAAAAAATAAAAAAAACCGCTTCTAAACCAAGACAGATATTTCATCGTCCATCCACAGTTTTATTTCACGGATCAACGTTGGAAATAAATTTCCTTTGTCGGCGGAGCGTAGATGATAACGTTAAAATAGAGCTATAAGCTCACTGGATGCGATGAAATATATATTTTTTTCCACGCTCCTCCTCACGCTGTATCCCGCACTTTGCTGGGTGTACAGAGGGAACCTGGGAACCTAGTCTCAATACCATTCCGGTCTCTACGTTTCCGAATCCGAGAGACACACCCCGCGCGAGGAAATTAAAATATTAAATATTTAATTTTCTCGAGTGAGAATCGAACCCACAACCTGTCGCATTAAAGTTGAGCCCCTGCGCCACGACTGGCCACAATAACCTTTTAAATTTATAACATGTTATAATCATTTGACATTTTTCTTTTACGGTATAGCTCAGCTTACTTTACTGTGTCTATCTTCTTACCTTGCGGTAAAATCTTCGTTAGATCCATATACCGTTTTTACAGTTTACGACCAATATCATAATCGAGATGGCAACCGACAGACAACGCTCAGACTAAACTTCCGCCATTCAGATATTTGCCTGGAATTCGGGCAGGTTCTCTCCGTCTACCTGGTTATGTGGCATAAAGCGTGAAAGCGTGCTACTTTAAAAAGAAGTTAATAAATTAATAACTTATAGGATATCTTAGGTATAATAAGATTTGCCATAAAAAATGCTCAATTACGCACCCTGTAACAACAAATACACTACAAAACCAATTCGGACGTGAACCCACATTTACGTAACCAGTCAAACCACCCAACTATATTTCTAAAATAACAACCGCACTATAAGGAAATCTGAGCACATAAAATACACCCTGTATCTACACTACAATGGTCGGTAGAGGAATTTAAATGGTCCGCGATTAGAATCATTCTATAACTCATAAGCTTTGCAAGAGATATTACTTGTGTAAAGTACTGAGTTAGAACTTTCAGATAGACGATTTAGTTTCTTATTAATTTATATTATATTTTGTTTGGAGAAAGTAGGTTCGATTCCACAAATTTTTTTAACTTCATACTTTACCCAGCGTCCATCATGGTATGCAGAGCGAAGCAATGACCTCTACTTCAAATTATACTCTATTCTCTACTCTACCTCATATATTTCAATTTTGTAGATATAGCGTGTTGAGTGGCGGAACTTAACACCGCGCTTTGTCTCCTCACAAAAATAATTTACTTCAATTTAAAAAGAACGTACGTGTTAAAAGCTGTGACAAAAGCTTATATTTTATTACAGCTTATATTTATATTCCAAAATTCGAGCAGTACCTTTAAATAAAAAATGAAGGAAAACAGAGAAATAAGTCACTATATTCTCATCATTATTGCTATAATATCTCGTTTTGTTACACGCCACATTACAACAATGTACGTGGGTGGTCGATGATTCGATGTTAACAGCAACGATCGCTATGGTTTATTTAGTTCTATTGAACTAATATTTCATTTTGTACTTGATGACTGGCTTGTAGATCTATTACTGAGATCACAGGTTCGAATACCGCTGAGTGTTTTATAAATATGTACGTATATGAATATATTTCTTAATAATAAGATAGTGTGATTTTTTTATATAGGCAAGCCGATGCAAAAAATTAATATAATTCGAATTAGAATGGCAATAGCTTAACGTCTTGAGATGCACCTCTTGCAAATTTTATCTCTTTCCTCTTTTCAATGCTGTTTCCTAAAAAAATATATTAAAAAATGGGATTATAAAACTCCCAATACACCAATTACTGACAAAATTCAGCATATTACGTGTTCAGAGGCGGAATTCAACGCCACATAGCGGGGTATCATAAAATAATTTCACATAATCATTCCCTCGACGTTCAGTTCCGCTAAAGAAGACGCAATATCTCCAGAATTCGGGGGAAAACGTGGAAAGAAAGTGTACTAACCCTAGATTCCCCAGGTTATCTCTATGTGCGCTATATAGCGTGAAGCTTACGAAAAAAAAACATTTCCTTTAGCCTGTCAGTTGTATAAAAAAAACTCTTATACAGTAGTACACAAAATCAAATTACAAGAATATTTAAGCATTTACTTCCTCAATCACCGCGGCTACCGATGAAGCGGTAATTAACTATAATGACGCCCGCCGGGTATCATTGCTGTGAGTTAAACAACGGTGCATTATATTATATTATATTATTATTTATATTATATATATTTTAGTTATAAAACTTTAAAGTCTATAATTTATATTGAACGTTATATTAATAAATAAAATTAAATTTACGATTAATATTGTAATTTACGGTAAATATATTTTTTCGCATAATGCAAGGTAGGGAGAGGTAACCCCGTGTTAAGTACTCAAACTCATTTACGAGATATTGCGTGTTTAAGTTAGTAATAGTTAAATATTAATTGAATACTGTACGTAAAACAGTAAACCATTAAAATATATATGTAATGTGAATGGAAAATATTTTTCTTTTTACGCAATAAAAAAATAAAAACAAAATTATAAACGAATATTTTAAAAACTTCAAGTATATCACACCCGACGCGCGATGTTACTCACGCCAGATTAAACCAACGTCGAATAATTTTATTTAAAAGAAACTTAATTTTTTTGTACGTCAGAAATTAACCACCAGAACCGGTTCCCTAAATTCACTGACGCACCTGAGAAGAACTGATGCAAGACACTCAGCAGCCCTTTTTCAAATCAATAATTTACAAATTCACATTTGTTTATTACTTAAAAACTATTAAAATCGAACCTGCCACCCCTGCTAAACCATCAAATCTAGTCACATGACCAAGAAACCTCAAAAGAAAGCTCGAGCACCGCTAACTATGACCTATAATGTTATTAGCCAGCTTTCATCGCGCGTCAGTTTTTTGCACACTATTAAATGGTAGATGATTTTTACTGATAATGATTCTTCATTCTATTCTTACGGACTTGAAGGCAAGATTGACGTTTTACTATCACGCTTAGTTAGCTTAATTTGTTTTGACTGACATTCTATGTTTAGTTTAACTAGTCGTCGCTCGCATCTTTATTTGCGTGGATTTTAAGAATTAACACGTGTGATGGGAAGTATCGTATTTTTTGTGTTCCCCTATACTTCCCATCATAAATAACCCACGTACGTGTCAAATTTAAAGTGATATAATTTAATATTTTCGTACGTTGCCTGTCAGTCACTTAGCAACGAAAGATTTTTTTATATCTATAGACTAGCGACCAGCTCGCGGTTTGGCCCGCTTGAACTTAGCAATCATTTATTTACTAATCTGAATTATTCTCGTGTTCTAATAACATAATCATTTTATGGGTAATATTTATATATTTATTGAATTATCTGAAACTAATTAAACAAAATTATTTTTTTAGATAATTCAATAAAACGAATATTATCTAGCAATTCTGTCGATTTTGTATTGATAATGTAACTTATATCTATAGAAACTACACGCCACTCAATTTTTGAGATACGATTAATAAGCGCTGTCTTGTTACCAGGGCGGAGAAATTAAAATATTCTATTCCCCCAAATTAGAATCGGACCGACAACCATCTCGTTCACAGTAAGCCCCCTACTACACCATATTGGCCTCATTTAACAGTTATCCCGTATACACTCATATGTAGATAAATGCCTAACGAATAATATCTAACAGGTTAATAGCTTCGTTATCTGTAGATTGATTACACCTTAGGAATGGACTCACTTAATCAAATGTGTTAACATAAATTTACTTAATGATCTCGCAAATGTTAAACTTTGAGCTCAGTTGTTAAGTGGTTAATTAATTCAGGGTTGTTAATTCGATTTATATGTGGTACTCTTTTTTTATTTTAATTATTTGAAATTGACTTATGCTCACCGCTATTTTTGTATTAACCTTGTCTATTTTTAGATTCACGCTTTGCACATAGCAAAGTAGGCACAGGGAACCTGGAAATGTAGCAAGGCACTCCATTCCAATAAAGACACACACACACACACACATACACACGGTGTTCTCAAAAGCAATCATTTATTTCCGTACAGATTTACAGAAAGATAAATCTTTTGAAATCTCCAGAAAATAAACACAGAAATGTTTCAATCTAGAAATATTATTGAAAAAAAATATGCTAAGATTGTAATCAGTGGGATATGGAGAATGGAGGATGCAGGCACAATGGCAGTACAATGTGTACAAGCAGACCGTGAAGGGCCCGTTGTTTTATTCTGTTAGCTTTTCATTGATGTTCATACAAATATATATATATGTACTAGTGGGCCCGGACGCGGCTACGCCCGCGAAAATATAAGCCTAAATCATTAAAATAAGTTAAAAAATAATAATAAGTGGAGATTTATTATTAGAAAAAATATCTGAATAACCGAAATGAACAAACAGAAGAAGTAAAAGTAACTAAAGGAAATTCTTAATATTAGAAAAAAAAACCTAAAGTTTGCTGTGCGCGCGTACTAAACATTTTTCTATATTAAATAATTATTAATTTTTGCGAACAATATTAAATAAAATCTCAAATGATTAAAATTACGATATTTTAAGTGTATAACATCGGTATAGATAACCGAACTGAGATAAATTAATTATAAGCAGCAAATAATTACATAAAAAATAATAGTAATTCGAAAATCTATAAAAATTTACAAAATCATCAAAGTCATCCGCCCGTTCGCGTCGGTCATACTCATATTATGCCGCCCGAAGGCTAGGTCATTTGGAATCAGTCACATCTTAATTATTTATTAGAATGTTATACAGTAAACTATAATTTCCATCTAGATGAAATGCTAAAAGTGACTATTATATTTATTTTCATAAGGATGAATATCAAATTATAGAAATCATCTAATTTTTGTTAATGATTTGTATAAAGAGATTTGTATAAATCTATATCGGCGCGCACCATGTATGCATTAAGCAAACTCACTGTGGGTGACGTTTTCTTAAAACAGCAAACTTTGCAAGCCGTTGCTTAGCAACGCGTAGCGACGATTGTTATTAACATGGCGGAATAAATTTCTTGTCAAATTAATTATTTTAATATATTGGTATATAACGAAAATATTACAAATATGAGAAAAAAAAAGTATCCTATGTTCATCCCGGGACCCTCAAGTATCTCTATATGAGTATTTTATCACAATTAAATTAGCGGTTTAGCCCTGATTGCGGAAAAGACAGACAGACAGACAGACAGAGTTACTTTCGAATTTATAATATAGGTATGGATATGTATGTTATTGTGTCTTTATAATGCAAATGTCATAGTGGAATTGCATGTGAAATACATAGTGTCTATATAATTTTGGCGATTTTTACATATTTTAAATAAAAAAAGTAGATATAAGTAAAGGATTTCTTTCCCTCAATTATTTAATGGTCACGATCGCGTATGTTTGCATGAACAAACTAAAAAGAACTAAATTGTTAAAAGAGTAAAAAGTTAGATCGTTTCGAGTAAGATGTGTCGTAATGGGGACCGACTTAACGCTAGGTTTCCAGGTTCCATTTGCCTCTCCTGTTACGTGCGGGATACAGCGTGAAGCTGAAAAAAAGTACAATGAGTTAACACTCCTTTCTCTATTTTTCAATTATTCGACTCTTTAATTATTGGGCAAAATTAAATGAGTTTGTTTTTATTTTCATATTTTGAATTATACAACGCCAAATAATAAACGGCTTATTCCTTTATCCTCCTCGCATTCTTGTTAACTTACTTGGTATGTCGCGCAATTTCCAAGAATATACCGTTAATAGAGGCCATACTGGCGCGGTGGACACCGTACTTACGATTGAAAATAAAATGGTAGTGGGGTTCAATCTCTGCCCGACGAAGGTATGATTTTTTTATTTCTCCGCTCTAGTAGACAATACATCGATTTTAGCCACTTAATGTCTCGAAAATTAGGCTGTACGTGGGAAGCAGAGTGTTTTAACTCTAGGTTCCCCTTGCGAACACTGCTATGTCCGGGATACCGTGTGAAACTAAAAATATAAATGATAAAAAAATGGCTTAATTAAATTTAAATTAAAATAATATATATAAATTTGTCCTAGTTACCTATTATATATAATTGATTATTAAAAATATGTATTTCTTATATTCTTTCTATTAATTAGTCCTATTAAATATAAATATATAAAATATTTTTTTTTTTCATATTTTATTTTATAATTTATTCATGAATAATTATAACTTTTTGTACAATAAATAATATAAATTACTTTTTTTTCACTTTCTCAAAACGAAACATCGCATGATTGGTGTTAAATGTAACGTCACACTTTTTCAGTACCGTCCGGAAACATATGTATTTTTTATAAAATAAAATAGAAGAGAAATATATAAAACAGTTATTAATATAGCTTATAATTAAATGCATGGATTACATGTTTGTGGATAAATAAAATTAAATGATTAAATTTATAATTAAATTAGCGGGGAAAGGCATGTCTTAGCACTAGGTTTCCTCTGCCTACCCTGCTGTGAGCGGGATATAGCGTGAAGCTGATTTTAATTTTAAAATTAAATATTATTATCTAACTTAAATTTAAACCAACAACTAACCACATTACTACCTATAATATATTTTTTTAATTCTAACTTGAAAAAAATATATATTCTAAATACCTACACGCATACAAAACAATTCTTTAGAAAAAAACCTAAATGCCCATAAATTTATTCACACATTCGAATAAGAGCTTCAATAATCCACGCCACTCAATGCACTCCCAGCATTTTCAATATCTTCTGGCATTTCAAAGACCAGCTTAAAAGACACCCCTGATGGTACCAACAAGAGTAACTTAGAGGGCAAGAAAAAGGGAACAGCGGATCGTCTTAGAGTGGTCGTTCGTGATACTGGCTCTATTGTTGTCAAGACTTATTGGCAGCAGTGTGATAAACCCCTCGCGATACCTCTAAATAATGGGAATAGTTTGAATTGTTGTAGAATTCAATAAAGTAAAAGAGAATTGGATCAAAGGGAAATATTGTAACGTATTGAAAGTTAGCTTTAAAAGATCGTTTTGAGGCCGTCGTAATCGAACAATCTGAAATAATAGTGAGGGTTGTGAATTCGATTCCAGCTGGTTATATGTTAAGCAATTTTCATTTTCCTGCTCTGATAGACAAAGCGCAGAATTGAGTTCGGCCTTTCAACATATAATATCTCAAAAATTAGGCGGTGCATATGGACCTGAGAGAGATGGAACCTATTATTAATACTAGGTTCCCTCTCCTTACCTTAGTATATGCTGAAAACGTACAATATTACATTCAGAATTGAATCAAAGAACAATGTAAAAATCATTGTACCTAACGTGTGTTAAAAAGTTAACTTTAAAATTCGTGGCCCATTTTCGGGGAATGCTTATAATTAAAATAGCTTTGCTTGGGTATAGGTAACTCATAGGAGATAAGCAAAAACAAACCTAGAGTAAATTCCTCCCTTCCCCACATTCCCCAATTTTCGAATCAAATCGCGTTGCGGGGCAAAACTTACACTCGCTCTTTGTCTCGTTACCAGAGCGAGGAAATGAAAATAATTTACCTTCAATAGAAATCGACTCCACAACCATCGTGATTACAGTCAAACGCTATACCGGTGCGCCACTACGGACTGAAAATGTTAAAAATGTAAATAGTTATATAAAAATTACAGTTAGTTCTGGGTAAGGGATAATGTTTTAGATGCTATCTTTGTTTCTCGGTATGAGGAACGGTGTAGAAAATATTGTGTACCAAGATCTCTTAAAATGGTTCTAGTTTCAATAAAATAAACGTTTAGATGTGTTTTTTACAATATAACAAAAGTTAGTAGCCCATAAAAAAATATTATTGCTAATTGTTGCCCACTATTTTTTGCGTGGACTTTAGGATGTAAAATGGAATATCCCGATTCCTTTAGTATTTCCAGAAATCATTTCTTAGTGCTCCCCTGCCAAATCTTCCTGCATATCAAATTTCAGGCCAGACCAGTCGTCTCTCTCTGCCTATCTTGTATGCGGGATACAGCATGAAACTGATACAAAAAATATAACTTTTTCACTCAAGGATAATACGAAAAGTCCTGTCCTGTCCTGCGAGCAAAAATTAATTTAAATATATTCTAATAACTCATGTATGGAATAGCTCAGATTGAATTCTATTGAACCTCATATGAGGCAACATTAAAACGGCATCCGTATGGGACCCTGCAAATAGCACACATTAGTATCACAAAAGATGTTTTATTGGAACCAATTGCGGTACCACTTAAAATTTAAATTCAATGCTAAAATATAATACGAGAGGAACTCAATATAGGGCTTTATTAAGTCAAAATCGCAATACAATGCTGAATTCTAAATCGTTTTATACTAGTAAGTACATGCTCTCGGTACGTGGATGAAATTTTTAAATGGATTCTTTGTATACGAACGATCCTTTCTCTAAATGTTGTTAAACAGACATGTCTGTCTGTCTGTCGTATGATTTATTCATCGAATGTTAATATTAAGAAGCAAAGCAAGCGTGTGTAGTTTCTACTGACTTTTGATTGACATCTGTAGTTTTCGATCCAAAAATGCAGATTAGTCTCGTACTTACCTGTAATAAAATGAAAATATAAAAAATATGACAAAAATGGAATACTGTATAATGTTCTTTGTGGCACAGCGTTTAACTAAAAACGGGACGATTTTGAGTTCGATTCCCTCTAGGAGAATAAATTATCCTCGCTCTGGTAACAAGTCAAAGCGCGGCGTTAAGTTCCGCCATACACTATGAAAGTCTCCTAAATTGCACAAAGAGTTTGAAATGGAGGTTTTCTGCGAAATGTGGTATGCGACGAAAGTTTGAAAAGCTATAAAATATATCTTTAACGTTTCCCTTTTTGTGAAAGATCGAGAAAATATTTATATAAGTTTATAACTAAATAAAGCAATTCGAATCTACACCATGGTGCTAAGTACATGTATGTAAACTGGGTCAGGATGGCACCAAATGTATAACAACAATGATATACACAAAATAAGAAGTACACAAAAAAAAATAAACATCAATAACTTCACAAAATAAAATAACATTAATTATTTGAATTATACAAAATGAAATACAAGAAATAAAATGAAACTCTAAGACCGTTTAATTTAGTCAATGGGTGGCATTTCAATAGCCGGACCCACATTACAGATACATAAAATAAAAGAACACGTGATTCGACAGAAACTTAGCATCTGACTCAAACAGCTATACAAATTTATCCTTTACGGTGTCGAGATAACTATCAAATTTGTGAAAATCACTTCTTAGTATACTAGGTGCGCTAAGAAATCAATTCGAGGTGGTATTTAAGATTCACATCTCGTAATAGTGGGTGAACGAGAGAGTGTGCCGCAAGGTGCACTTCTGGTACCAATAGTATTATTTGGAGACGTAATAAACGGTTTCGCTGGTAGGCAGGCACATTATACGGTACTGATTTAGCGGATGGATAAGTTTCTGCATGAATTCAATTACTATGGGATCACTGACCCCAGGTGGAATAAACGCGGCCGTTGCCAATCGAGTGTGGATTCCGTATTTTATTAAAAAAACTAGCGACCCCCTTGCGGCTTCGCCCGCTTTTACTACTGGATTATTCATATAATGTATGTTTGCAAAGCACTTAATATAATGTGAAAATTAATTAAACCCTAATGCAACCCGCATTTTCGTAGTTTCAATAA